>JBAWUJ010000157.1:0-109191 GCA_037176705.1 Molossus alvarezi
CCCAGATCCCACGAGATCGGGCGCGTTCAGGGTGGTATGGCCGGAGACGTTGGCGGCCGCCTCCAGGCGCCCTAAGAGTCCAGCGCCTGGGCTGGCAGCCCCCCGGGCAGCCCCCCCGGCCGCCAGGCGGAGCGCGGACCGGCCCCTCTCAGCTCTCGGGGACCCAGGCGCGCGGTCCGTCCCGCCCAGCCTCGAACCAGGTCCTCACCGCGGAGCTCGGCAGGCCGCGCATGCGCAGTCCAGGGGCCCCAAGGTCTGCGCCTGGGGGGCCGGGGGTCCGCCCCACGGGGCTGCGCTGCCCCACCGGCGGGCGCGGGCGCCCGCGAGTTGCGGCGCCTTGCGCGGCGGCCTGCTGGTGTGCTGCTGGGGCGTGGGGGGATCCCCTCTGGGCCCCAGATTCCCTCGCTCGGCCCCCGGCGTGGGCTGGGGCGCGTGCGTGCGTGGGCTGCGTGGCCCTCGGCCCGAAGCGCGGCAGGTGCGCAGCTGGCTGGCTGTGGGGGGACCAAAAAGGAGCGGCGAAAGCCTACAGCACCCGGCATTCCCAGGCGGTCTCCCATCCAAGTCCTGACCGGGCCCGACCCTGCTTAGCTTCCCAGATCCCACGAGATCGGGCGCGTTCAGGGTGGTATGGCCGGAGACGTTGGCGGCCGCCTCCAGGCGCCCTAAGAGTCCAGCGCCTGGGCTGGCAGCCCCCCGGGCAGCCCCCCCGGCCGCCAGGCGGAGCGCGGACCGGCCCCTCTCAGCTCTCGGGGACCCAGGCGCGCGGTCCGTCCCGCCCAGCCTCGAACCAGGTCCTCACCGCGGAGCTCGGCAGGCCGCGCATGCGCAGTCCAGGGGCCCCAAGGTCTGCGCCTGGGGGGCCGGGGGTCCGCCCCACGGGGCTGCGCTGCCCCACCGGCGGGCGCGGGCGCCCGCGAGTTGCGGCGCCTTGCGCGGCGGCCTGCTGGTGTGCTGCTGGGGCGTGGGGGGATCCCCTCTGGGCCCCAGATTCCCTCGCTCGGCCCCCGGCGTGGGCTGGGGCGCGTGCGTGCGTGGGCTGCGTGGCCCTCGGCCCGAAGCGCGGCAGGTGCGCAGCTGGCTGGCTGTGGGGGGACCAAAAAGGAGCGGCGAAAGCCTACAGCACCCGGCATTCCCAGGCGGTCTCCCATCCAAGTCCTGACCGGGCCCGACCCTGCTTAGCTTCCCAGATCCCACGAGATCGGGCGCGTTCAGGGTGGTATGGCCGGAGACGTTGGCGGCCGCCTCCAGGCGCCCTAAGAGTCCAGCGCCTGGGCTGGCAGCCCCCCGGGCAGCCCCCCCGGCCGCCAGGCGGAGCGCGGACCGGCCCCTCTCAGCTCTCGGGGACCCAGGCGCGCGGTCCGTCCCGCCCAGCCTCGAACCAGGTCCTCACCGCGGAGCTCGGCAGGCCGCGCATGCGCAGTCCAGGGGCCCCAAGGTCTGCGCCTGGGGGGCCGGGGGTCCGCCCCACGGGGCTGCGCTGCCCCACCGGCGGGCGCGGGCGCCCGCGAGTTGCGGCGCCTTGCGCGGCGGCCTGCTGGTGTGCTGCTGGGGCGTGGGGGGATCCCCTCTGGGCCCCAGATTCCCTCGCTCGGCCCCCGGCGTGGGCTGGGGCGCGTGCGTGCGTGGGCTGCGTGGCCCTCGGCCCGAAGCGCGGCAGGTGCGCAGCTGGCTGGCTGTGGGGGGACCAAAAAGGAGCGGCGAAAGCCTACAGCACCCGGCATTCCCAGGCGGTCTCCCATCCAAGTCCTGACCGGGCCCGACCCTGCTTAGCTTCCCAGATCCCACGAGATCGGGCGCGTTCAGGGTGGTATGGCCGGAGACGTTGGCGGCCGCCTCCAGGCGCCCTAAGAGTCCAGCGCCTGGGCTGGCAGCCCCCCGGGCAGCCCCCCCGGCCGCCAGGCGGAGCGCGGACCGGCCCCTCTCAGCTCTCGGGGACCCAGGCGCGCGGTCCGTCCCGCCCAGCCTCGAACCAGGTCCTCACCGCGGAGCTCGGCAGGCCGCGCATGCGCAGTCCAGGGGCCCCAAGGTCTGCGCCTGGGGGGCCGGGGGTCCGCCCCACGGGGCTGCGCTGCCCCACCGGGGGGGGCGCGGGCGCCCGCGAGTTGCGGCACCTTGCGCGGCGGCCTGCTGGTGTGCTGCTGGGGCGTGGGGGGTCCCCTCTGGGCCCCAGATTCCCTCGCTCGGCCCCCGGCGTGGGCTGGGGCGCGTGCGTGTGTGGGCTGCGTGGCCCTCGGCCCGAAGCGCGGCAGGTGCGCAGCTGGCTGGCTGTGGGGGGACCAAAAAGGAGCGGCGAAAGCCTACAGCACCCGGCATTCCCAGGCGGTCTCCCATCCAAGTCCTGACCGGGCCCGACCCTGCTTAGCTTCCCAGATCCCACGAGATCGGGCGCGTTCAGGGTGGTATGGCCGGAGACGTTGGCGGCCGCCTCCAGGCGCCCTAAGAGTCCAGCGCCTGGGCTGGCAGCCCCCCGGGCAGCCCCCCCGGCCGCCAGGCGGAGCGCGGACCGGCCCCTCTCAGCTCTCGGGGACCCAGGCGCGCGGTCCGTCCCGCCCAGCCTCGAACCAGGTCCTCACCGCGGAGCTCGGCAGGCCGCGCATGCGCAGTCCAGGGGCCCCAAGGTCTGCGCCTGGGGGGCCGGGGGTCCGCCCCACGGGGCTGCGCTGCCCCACCGGCGGGCGCGGGCGCCCGCGAGTTGCGGCGCCTTGCGCGGCGGCCTGCTGGTGTGCTGCTGGGGCGTGGGGGGATCCCCTCTGGGCCCCAGATTCCCTCGCTCGGCCCCCGGCGTGGGCTGGGGCGCGTGCGTGCGTGGGCTGCGTGGCCCTCGGCCCGAAGCGCGGCAGGTGCGCAGCTGGCTGGCTGTGGGGGGACCAAAAAGGAGCGGCGAAAGCCTACAGCACCCGGCATTCCCAGGCGGTCTCCCATCCAAGTCCTGACCGGGCCCGACCCTGCTTAGCTTCCCAGATCCCACGAGATCGGGCGCGTTCAGGGTGGTATGGCCGGAGACGTTGGCGGCCGCCTCCAGGCGCCCTAAGAGTCCAGCGCCTGGGCTGGCAGCCCCCCGGGCAGCCCCCCCGGCCGCCAGGCGGAGCGCGGACCGGCCCCTCTCAGCTCTCGGGGACCCAGGCGCGCGGTCCGTCCCGCCCAGCCTCGAACCAGGTCCTCACCGCGGAGCTCGGCAGGCCGCGCATGCGCAGTCCAGGGGCCCCAAGGTCTGCGCCTGGGGGGCCGGGGGTCCGCCCCACGGGGCTGCGCTGCCCCACCGGCGGGCGCGGGCGCCCGCGAGTTGCGGCGCCTTGCGCGGCGGCCTGCTGGTGTGCTGCTGGGGCGTGGGGGGATCCCCTCTGGGCCCCAGATTCCCTCGCTCGGCCCCCGGCGTGGGCTGGGGCGCGTGCGTGCGTGGGCTGCGTGGCCCTCGGCCCGAAGCGCGGCAGGTGCGCAGCTGGCTGGCTGTGGGGGGACCAAAAAGGAGCGGCGAAAGCCTACAGCACCCGGCATTCCCAGGCGGTCTCCCATCCAAGTCCTGACCGGGCCCGACCCTGCTTAGCTTCCCAGATCCCACGAGATCGGGCGCGTTCAGGGTGGTATGGCCGGAGACGTTGGCGGCCGCCTCCAGGCGCCCTAAGAGTCCAGCGCCTGGGCTGGCAGCCCCCCGGGCAGCCCCCCCGGCCGCCAGGCGGAGCGCGGACCGGCCCCTCTCAGCTCTCGGGGACCCAGGCGCGCGGTCCGTCCCGCCCAGCCTCGAACCAGGTCCTCACCGCGGAGCTCGGCAGGCCGCGCATGCGCAGTCCAGGGGCCCCAAGGTCTGCGCCTGGGGGGCCGGGGGTCCGCCCCACGGGGCTGCGCTGCCCCACCGGCGGGCGCGGGCGCCCGCGAGTTGCGGCGCCTTGCGCGGCGGCCTGCTGGTGTGCTGCTGGGGCGTGGGGGGATCCCCTCTGGGCCCCAGATTCCCTCGCTCGGCCCCCGGCGTGGGCTGGGGCGCGTGCGTGCGTGGGCTGCGTGGCCCTCGGCCCGAAGCGCGGCAGGTGCGCAGCTGGCTGGCTGTGGGGGGACCAAAAAGGAGCGGCGAAAGCCTACAGCACCCGGCATTCCCAGGCGGTCTCCCATCCAAGTCCTGACCGGGCCCGACCCTGCTTAGCTTCCCAGATCCCACGAGATCGGGCGCGTTCAGGGTGGTATGGCCGGAGACGTTGGCGGCCGCCTCCAGGCGCCCTAAGAGTCCAGCGCCTGGGCTGGCAGCCCCCCGGGCAGCCCCCCCGGCCGCCAGGCGGAGCGCGGACCGGCCCCTCTCAGCTCTCGGGGACCCAGGCGCGCGGTCCGTCCCGCCCAGCCTCGAACCAGGTCCTCACCGCGGAGCTTGGCAGGCCGCGCATGCGCAGTCCAGGGGCCCCAAGGTCTGCGCCTGGGGGGCCGGGGGTCCGCCCCACGGGGCTGCGCTGCCCCACCGGCGGGCGCGGGCGCCCGCGAGTTGCGGCGCCTTGCGCGGCGGCCTGCTGGTGTGCTGCTGGGGCGTGGGGGGATCCCCTCTGGGCCCCAGATTCCCTCGCTCGGCCCCCGGCGTGGGCTGGGGCGCGTGCGTGCGTGGGCTGCGTGGCCCTCGGCCCGAAGCGCGGCAGGTGCGCAGCTGGCTGGCTGTGGGGGGACCAAAAAGGAGCGGCAAAAGCCTACAGCACCCGGCATTCCCAGGCGGTCTCCCATCCAAGTCCTGACCGGGCCCGACCCTGCTTAGCTTCCCAGATCCCACGAGATCGGGCGCGTTCAGGGTGGTATGGCCGGAGACGTTGGCGGCCGCCTCCAGGCGCCCTAAGAGTCCAGCGCCTGGGCTGGCAGCCCCCCGGGCAGCCCCCCCGGCCGCCAGGCGGAGCGCGGACCGGCCCCTCTCAGCTCTCGGGGACCCAGGCGCGCGGTCCGTCCCGCCCAGCCTCGAACCAGGTCCTCACCGCGGAGCTCGGCAGGCCGCGCATGCGCAGTCCAGGGGCCCCAAGGTCTGCGCCTGGGGGGCCGGGGGTCCGCCCCACGGGGCTGCGCTGCCCCACCGGCGGGCGCGGGCGCCCGCGAGTTGCGGCGCCTTGCGCGGCGGCCTGCTGGTGTGCTGCTGGGGCGTGGGGGGATCCCCTCTGGGCCCCAGATTCCCTCGCTCGGCCCCCGGCGTGGGCTGGGGCGCGTGCGTGCGTGGGCTGCGTGGCCCTCGGCCCGAAGCGCGGCAGGTGCGCAGCTGGCTGGCTGTGGGGGGACCAAAAAGGAGCGGCGAAAGCCTACAGCACCCGGCATTCCCAGGCGGTCTCCCATCCAAGTCCTGACCGGGCCCGACCCTGCTTAGCTTCCCAGATCCCACGAGATCGGGCGCGTTCAGGGTGGTATGGCCGTAGACGTTGGCGGCCGCCTCCAGGCGCCCTAAGAGTCCAGCGCCTGGGCTGGCAGCCCCCCGGGCAGCCCCCCCGGCCGCCAGGCGGAGCGCGGACCGGCCCCTCTCAGCTCTCGGGGACCCAGGCGCGCGGTCCGTCCCGCCCAGCCTCGAACCAGGTCCTCACCGCGGAGCTCGGCAGGCCGCGCATGCGCAGTCCAGGGGCCCCAAGGTCTGCGCCTGGGGGGCCGGGGGGCCACCCCACGGGGCTGCGCTGCCCCACCGGCGGGCGCGGGCGCCCGCGAGTTGCGGCGCCTTGCGCGGCGGCCTGCTGGTGTGCTGCTGGGGCGTGGGGGGATCCCCTCTGGGCCCCAGATTCCCTCGCTCGGCCCCCGGCGTGGGCTGGGGCGCGTGCGTGCGTGGGCTGCGTGGCCCTCGGCCCGAAGCGCGGCAGGTGCGCAGCTGGCTGGCTGTGGGGGGACCAAAAAGGAGCGGCGAAAGCCTACAGCACCCGGCATTCCCAGGCGGTCTCCCATCCAAGTCCTGACCGGGCCCGACCCTGCTTAGCTTCCCAGATCCCACGAGATCGGGCGCGTTCAGGGTGGTATGGCCGTAGACGTTGGCGGCCGCCTCCAGGCGCCCTAAGAGTCCAGCGCCTGGGCTGGCAGCCCCCCGGGCAGCCCCCCCGGCCGCCAGGCGGAGCGCGGACCGGCCCCTCTCAGCTCTCGGGGACCCAGGCGCGCGGTCCGTCCCGCCCAGCCTCGAACCAGGTCCTCACCGCGGAGCTCGGCAGGCCGCGCATGCGCAGTCCAGGGGCCCCAAGGTCTGCGCCTGGGGGGCCGGGGGTCCGCCCCACGGGGCTGCGCTGCCCCACCGGCGGGCGCGGGCGCCCGCGAGTTGCGGCGCCTTGCGCGGCGGCCTGCTGGTGTGCTGCTGGGGCGTGGGGGGATCCCCTCTGGGCCCCAGATTCCCTCGCTCGGCCCCCGGCGTGGGCTGGGGCGCGTGCGTGCGTGGGCTGCGTGGCCCTCGGCCCGAAGCGCGGCAGGTGCGCAGCTGGCTGGCTGTGGGGGGACCAAAAAGGAGCGGCGAAAGCCTACAGCACCCGGCATTCCCAGGCGGTCTCCCATCCAAGTCCTGACCGGGCCCGACCCTGCTTAGCTTCCCAGATCCCACGAGATCGGGCGCGTTCAGGGTGGTATGGCCGGAGACGTTGGCGGCCGCCTCCAGGCGCCCTAAGAGTCCAGCGCCTGGGCTGGCAGCCCCCCGGGCAGCCCCCCCGGCCGCCAGGCGGAGCGCGGACCGGCCCCTCTCAGCTCTCGGGGACCCAGGCGCGCGGTCCGTCCCGCCCAGCCTCGAACCAGGTCCTCACCGCGGAGCTCGGCAGGCCGCGCATGCGCAGTCCAGGGGCCCCAAGGTCTGCGCCTGGGGGGCCGGGGGTCCGCCCCACGGGGCTGCGCTGCCCCACCGGCGGGCGCGGGCGCCCGCGAGTTGCGGCGCCTTGCGCGGCGGCCTGCTGGTGTGCTGCTGGGGCGTGGGGGGATCCCCTCTGGGCCCCAGATTCCCTCGCTCGGCCCCCGGCGTGGGCTGGGGCGCGTGCGTGCGTGGGCTGCGTGGCCCTCGGCCCGAAGCGCGGCAGGTGCGCAGCTGGCTGGCTGTGGGGGGACCAAAAAGGAGCGGCGAAAGCCTACAGCACCCGGCATTCCCAGGCGGTCTCCCATCCAAGTCCTGACCGGGCCCGACCCTGCTTAGCTTCCCAGATCCCACGAGATCGGGCGCGTTCAGGGTGGTATGGCCGGAGACGTTGGCGGCCGCCTCCAGGCGCCCTAAGAGTCCAGCGCCTGGGCTGGCAGCCCCCCGGGCAGCCCCCCCGGCCGCCAGGCGGAGCGCGGACCGGCCCCTCTCAGCTCTCGGGGACCCAGGCGCGCGGTCCGTCCCGCCCAGCCTCGAACCAGGTCCTCACCGCGGAGCTCGGCAGGCCGCGCATGCGCAGTCCAGGGGCCCCAAGGTCTGCGCCTGGGGGGCCGGGGGTCCGCCCCACGGGGCTGCGCTGCCCCACCGGGGGGGGCGCGGGCGCCCGCGAGTTGCGGCACCTTGCGCGGCGGCCTGCTGGTGTGCTGCTGGGGCGTGGGGGGTCCCCTCTGGGCCCCAGATTCCCTCGCTCGGCCCCCGGCGTGGGCTGGGGCGCGTGCGTGCGTGGGCTGCGTGGCCCTCGGCCCGAAGCGCGGCAGGTGCGCAGCTGGCTGGCTGTGGGGGGACCAAAAAGGAGCGGCGAAAGCCTACAGCACCCGGCATTCCCAGGCGGTCTCCCATCCAAGTCCTGACCGGGCCCGACCCTGCTTAGCTTCCCAGATCCCACGAGATCGGGCGCGTTCAGGGTGGTATGGCCGGAGACGTTGGCGGCCGCCTCCAGGCGCCCTAAGAGTCCAGCGCCTGGGCTGGCAGCCCCCCGGGCAGCCCCCCCGGCCGCCAGGCGGAGCGCGGACCGGCCCCTCTCAGCTCTCGGGGACCCAGGCGCGCGGTCCGTCCCGCCCAGCCTCGAACCAGGTCCTCACCGCGGAGCTCGGCAGGCCGCGCATGCGCAGTCCAGGGGCCCCAAGGTCTGCGCCTGGGGGGCCGGGGGTCCGCCCCACGGGGCTGCGCTGCCCCACCGGCGGGCGCGGGCGCCCGCGAGTTGCGGCGCCTTGCGCGGCGGCCTGCTGGTGTGCTGCTGGGGCGTGGGGGGATCCCCTCTGGGCCCCAGATTCCCTCGCTCGGCCCCCGGCGTGGGCTGGGGCGCGTGCGTGCGTGGGCTGCGTGGCCCTCGGCCCGAAGCGCGGCAGGTGCGCAGCTGGCTGGCTGTGGGGGGACCAAAAAGGAGCGGCGAAAGCCTACAGCACCCGGCATTCCCAGGCGGTCTCCCATCCAAGTCCTGACCGGGCCCGACCCTGCTTAGCTTCCCAGATCCCACGAGATCGGGCGCGTTCAGGGTGGTATGGCCGGAGACGTTGGCGGCCGCCTCCAGGCGCCCTAAGAGTCCAGCGCCTGGGCTGGCAGCCCCCCGGGCAGCCCCCCCGGCCGCCAGGCGGAGCGCGGACCGGCCCCTCTCAGCTCTCGGGGACCCAGGCGCGCGGTCCGTCCCGCCCAGCCTCGAACCAGGTCCTCACCGCGGAGCTCGGCAGGCCGCGCATGCGCAGTCCAGGGGCCCCAAGGTCTGCGCCTGGGGGGCCGGGGGTCCGCCCCACGGGGCTGCGCTGCCCCACCGGCGGGCGCGGGCGCCCGCGAGTTGCGGCGCCTTGCGCGGCGGCCTGCTGGTGTGCTGCTGGGGCGTGGGGGGATCCCCTCTGGGCCCCAGATTCCCTCGCTCGGCCCCCGGCGTGGGCTGGGGCGCGTGCGTGCGTGGGCTGCGTGGCCCTCGGCCCGAAGCGCGGCAGGTGCGCAGCTGGCTGGCTGTGGGGGGACCAAAAAGGAGCGGCAAAAGCCTACAGCACCCGGCATTCCCAGGCGGTCTCCCATCCAAGTCCTGACCGGGCCCGACCCTGCTTAGCTTCCCAGATCCCACGAGATCGGGCGCGTTCAGGGTGGTATGGCCGGAGACGTTGGCGGCCGCCTCCAGGCGCCCTAAGAGTCCAGCGCCTGGGCTGGCAGCCCCCCGGGCAGCCCCCCCGGCCGCCAGGCGGAGCGCGGACCGGCCCCTCTCAGCTCTCGGGGACCCAGGCGCGCGGTCCGTCCCGCCCAGCCTCGAACCAGGTCCTCACCGCGGAGCTCGGCAGGCCGCGCATGCGCAGTCCAGGGGCCCCAAGGTCTGCGCCTGGGGGGCCGGGGGTCCGCCCCACGGGGCTGCGCTGCCCCACCGGCGGGCGCGGGCGCCCGCGAGTTGCGGCGCCTTGCGCGGCGGCCTGCTGGTGTGCTGCTGGGGCGTGGGGGGATCCCCTCTGGGCCCCAGATTCCCTCGCTCGGCCCCCGGCGTGGGCTGGGGCGCGTGCGTGCGTGGGCTGCGTGGCCCTCGGCCCGAAGCGCGGCAGGTGCGCAGCTGGCTGGCTGTGGGGGGACCAAAAAGGAGCGGCGAAAGCCTACAGCACCCGGCATTCCCAGGCGGTCTCCCATCCAAGTCCTGACCGGGCCCGACCCTGCTTAGCTTCCCAGATCCCACGAGATCGGGCGCGTTCAGGGTGGTATGGCCGTAGACGTTGGCGGCCGCCTCCAGGCGCCCTAAGAGTCCAGCGCCTGGGCTGGCAGCCCCCCGGGCAGCCCCCCCGGCCGCCAGGCGGAGCGCGGACCGGCCCCTCTCAGCTCTCGGGGACCCAGGCGCGCGGTCCGTCCCGCCCAGCCTCGAACCAGGTCCTCACCGCGGAGCTCGGCAGGCCGCGCATGCGCAGTCCAGGGGCCCCAAGGTCTGCGCCTGGGGGGCCGGGGGGCCACCCCACGGGGCTGCGCTGCCCCACCGGCGGGCGCGGGCGCCCGCGAGTTGCGGCGCCTTGCGCGGCGGCCTGCTGGTGTGCTGCTGGGGCGTGGGGGGATCCCCTCTGGGCCCCAGATTCCCTCGCTCGGCCCCCGGCGTGGGCTGGGGCGCGTGCGTGCGTGGGCTGCGTGGCCCTCGGCCCGAAGCGCGGCAGGTGCGCAGCTGGCTGGCTGTGGGGGGACCAAAAAGGAGCGGCGAAAGCCTACAGCACCCGGCATTCCCAGGCGGTCTCCCATCCAAGTCCTGACCGGGCCCGACCCTGCTTAGCTTCCCAGATCCCACGAGATCGGGCGCGTTCAGGGTGGTATGGCCGTAGACGTTGGCGGCCGCCTCCAGGCGCCCTAAGAGTCCAGCGCCTGGGCTGGCAGCCCCCCGGGCAGCCCCCCCGGCCGCCAGGCGGAGCGCGGACCGGCCCCTCTCAGCTCTCGGGGACCCAGGCGCGCGGTCCGTCCCGCCCAGCCTCGAACCAGGTCCTCACCGCGGAGCTCGGCAGGCCGCGCATGCGCAGTCCAGGGGCCCCAAGGTCTGCGCCTGGGGGGCCGGGGGTCCGCCCCACGGGGCTGCGCTGCCCCACCGGCGGGCGCGGGCGCCCGCGAGTTGCGGCGCCTTGCGCGGCGGCCTGCTGGTGTGCTGCTGGGGCGTGGGGGGATCCCCTCTGGGCCCCAGATTCCCTCGCTCGGCCCCCGGCGTGGGCTGGGGCGCGTGCGTGCGTGGGCTGCGTGGCCCTCGGCCCGAAGCGCGGCAGGTGCGCAGCTGGCTGGCTGTGGGGGGACCAAAAAGGAGCGGCGAAAGCCTACAGCACCCGGCATTCCCAGGCGGTCTCCCATCCAAGTCCTGACCGGGCCCGACCCTGCTTAGCTTCCCAGATCCCACGAGATCGGGCGCGTTCAGGGTGGTATGGCCGGAGACGTTGGCGGCCGCCTCCAGGCGCCCTAAGAGTCCAGCGCCTGGGCTGGCAGCCCCCCGGGCAGCCCCCCCGGCCGCCAGGCGGAGCGCGGACCGGCCCCTCTCAGCTCTCGGGGACCCAGGCGCGCGGTCCGTCCCGCCCAGCCTCGAACCAGGTCCTCACCGCGGAGCTCGGCAGGCCGCGCATGCGCAGTCCAGGGGCCCCAAGGTCTGCGCCTGGGGGGCCGGGGGTCCGCCCCACGGGGCTGCGCTGCCCCACCGGCGGGCGCGGGCGCCCGCGAGTTGCGGCGCCTTGCGCGGCGGCCTGCTGGTGTGCTGCTGGGGCGTGGGGGGATCCCCTCTGGGCCCCAGATTCCCTCGCTCGGCCCCCGGCGTGGGCTGGGGCGCGTGCGTGCGTGGGCTGCGTGGCCCTCGGCCCGAAGCGCGGCAGGTGCGCAGCTGGCTGGCTGTGGGGGGACCAAAAAGGAGCGGCGAAAGCCTACAGCACCCGGCATTCCCAGGCGGTCTCCCATCCAAGTCCTGACCGGGCCCGACCCTGCTTAGCTTCCCAGATCCCACGAGATCGGGCGCGTTCAGGGTGGTATGGCCGGAGACGTTGGCGGCCGCCTCCAGGCGCCCTAAGAGTCCAGCGCCTGGGCTGGCAGCCCCCCGGGCAGCCCCCCCGGCCGCCAGGCGGAGCGCGGACCGGCCCCTCTCAGCTCTCGGGGACCCAGGCGCGCGGTCCGTCCCGCCCAGCCTCGAACCAGGTCCTCACCGCGGAGCTCGGCAGGCCGCGCATGCGCAGTCCAGGGGCCCCAAGGTCTGCGCCTGGGGGGCCGGGGGTCCGCCCCACGGGGCTGCGCTGCCCCACCGGGGGGGGCGCGGGCGCCCGCGAGTTGCGGCACCTTGCGCGGCGGCCTGCTGGTGT
This sequence comes from Molossus alvarezi, assembly GCA_037176705.1. NCBI lineage: Eukaryota > Metazoa > Chordata > Mammalia > Chiroptera > Molossidae > Molossus > Molossus alvarezi. The sequence continues at coordinate 11,593 of JBAWUJ010000157.1, forward strand.
GCTGCTGGGGCGTGGGGGGTCCCCTCTGGGCCCCAGATTCCCTCGCTCGGCCCCCGGCGTGGGCTGGGGCGCGTGCGTGCGTGGGCTGCGTGGCCCTCGGCCCGAAGCGCGGCAGGTGCGCAGCTGGCTGGCTGTGGGGGGACCAAAAAGGAGCGGCGAAAGCCTACAGCACCCGGCATTCCCAGGCGGTCTCCCATCCAAGTCCTGACCGGGCCCGACCCTGCTTAGCTTCCCAGATCCCACGAGATCGGGCGCGTTCAGGGTGGTATGGCCGGAGACGTTGGCGGCCGCCTCCAGGCGCCCTAAGAGTCCAGCGCCTGGGCTGGCAGCCCCCCGGGCAGCCCCCCCGGCCGCCAGGCGGAGCGCGGACCGGCCCCTCTCAGCTCTCGGGGACCCAGGCGCGCGGTCCGTCCCGCCCAGCCTCGAACCAGGTCCTCACCGCGGAGCTCGGCAGGCCGCGCATGCGCAGTCCAGGGGCCCCAAGGTCTGCGCCTGGGGGGCCGGGGGTCCGCCCCACGGGGCTGCGCTGCCCCACCGGCGGGCGCGGGCGCCCGCGAGTTGCGGCGCCTTGCGCGGCGGCCTGCTGGTGTGCTGCTGGGGCGTGGGGGGATCCCCTCTGGGCCCCAGATTCCCTCGCTCGGCCCCCGGCGTGGGCTGGGGCGCGTGCGTGCGTGGGCTGCGTGGCCCTCGGCCCGAAGCGCGGCAGGTGCGCAGCTGGCTGGCTGTGGGGGGACCAAAAAGGAGCGGCGAAAGCCTACAGCACCCGGCATTCCCAGGCGGTCTCCCATCCAAGTCCTGACCGGGCCCGACCCTGCTTAGCTTCCCAGATCCCACGAGATCGGGCGCGTTCAGGGTGGTATGGCCGGAGACGTTGGCGGCCGCCTCCAGACGCCCTAGAGTCCAGCGCCTGGGCTGGCAGCCCCCCGGGCAGCCCCCCCGGCCGCCAGGCGGAGCGCGGACCGGCCCCTCTCAGCTCTCGGGGACCCAGGCGCGCGGTCCGTCCCGCCCAGCCTCGAACCAGGTCCTCACCGCGGAGCTCGGCAGGCCGCGCATGCGCAGTCCAGGGGCCCCAAGGTCTGCGCCTGGGGGGCCGGGGGTCCGCCCCACGGGGCTGCGCTGCCCCACCGGGGGGGGCGCGGGCGCCCGCGAGTTGCGGCACCTTGCGCGGCGGCCTGCTGGTGTGCTGCTGGGGCGTGGGGGGTCCCCTCTGGGCCCCAGATTCCCTCGCTCGGCCCCCGGCGTGGGCTGGGGCGCGTGCGTGCGTGGGCTGCGTGGCCCTCGGCCCGAAGCGCGGCAGGTGCGCAGCTGGCTGGCTGTGGGGGGACCAAAAAGGAGCGGCAAAAGCCTACAGCACCCGGCATTCCCAGGCGGTCTCCCATCCAAGTCCTGACCGGGCCCGACCCTTGCTTAGCTTCCCAGATCCCACGAGATCGGGCGCGTTCAGGGTGGTATGGCCGGAGACGTTGGCGGCCGCCTCCAGGCGCCCTAAGAGTCCAGCGCCTGGGCTGGCAGCCCCCCGGGCAGCCCCCCCGGCCGCCAGGCGGAGCGCGGACCGGCCCCTCTCAGCTCTCGGGGACCCAGGCGCGCGGTCCGTCCCGCCCAGCCTCGAACCAGGTCCTCACCGCGGAGCTCGGCAGGCCGCGCATGCGCAGTCCAGGGGCCCCAAGGTCTGCGCCTGGGGGGCCGGGGGTCCGCCCCACGGGGCTGCGCTGCCCCACCGGGGGGGGCGCGGGCGCCCGCGAGTTGCGGCACCTTGCGCGGCGGCCTGCTGGTGTGCTGCTGGGGCGTGGGGGGTCCCCTCTGGGCCCCAGATTCCCTCGCTCGGCCCCCGGCGTGGGCTGGGGCGCGTGCGTGCGTGGGCTGCGTGGCCCTCGGCCCGAAGCGCGGCAGGTGCGCAGCTGGCTGGCTGTGGGGGGACCAAAAAGGAGCGGCAAAAGCCTACAGCACCCGGCATTCCCAGGCGGTCTCCCATCCAAGTCCTGACCGGGCCCGACCCTGCTTAGCTTCCCAGATCCCACGAGATCGGGCGCGTTCAGGGTGGTATGGCCGGAGACGTTGGCGGCCGCCTCCAGGCGCCCTAAGAGTCCAGCGCCTGGGCTGGCAGCCCCCCGGGCAGCCCCCCCGGCCGCCAGGCGGAGCGCGGACCGGCCCCTCTCAGCTCTCGGGGACCCAGGCGCGCGGTCCGTCCCGCCCAGCCTCGAACCAGGTCCTCACCGCGGAGCTCGGCAGGCCGCGCATGCGCAGTCCAGGGGCCCCAAGGTCTGCGCCTGGGGGCCGGGGGGTCCGCCCCACGGGGCTGCGCTGCCCCACCGGCGGGCGCGGGCGCCCGCGAGTTGCGGCGCCTTGCGCGGCGGCCTGCTGGTGTGCTGCTGGGGCGTGGGGGGATCCCCTCTGGGCCCCAGATTCCCTCGCTCGGCCCCCGGCGTGGGCTGGGGCGCGTGCGTGCGTGGGCTGCGTGGCCCTCGGCCCGAAGCGCGGCAGGTGCGCAGCTGGCTGGCTGTGGGGGGACCAAAAAGGAGCGGCGAAAGCCTACAGCACCCGGCATTCCCAGGCGGTCTCCCATCCAAGTCCTGACCGGGCCCGACCCTGCTTAGCTTCCCAGATCCCACGAGATCGGGCGCGTTCAGGGTGGTATGGCCGGAGACGTTGGCGGCCGCCTCCAGGCGCCCTAAGAGTCCAGCGCCTGGGCTGGCAGCCCCCCGGGCAGCCCCCCCGGCCGCCAGGCGGAGCGCGGACCGGCCCCTCTCAGCTCTCGGGGACCCAGGCGCGCGGTCCGTCCCGCCCAGCCTCGAACCAGGTCCTCACCGCGGAGCTCGGCAGGCCGCGCATGCGCAGTCCAGGGGCCCCAAGGTCTGCGCCTGGGGGGCCGGGGGTCCGCCCCACGGGGCTGCGCTGCCCCACCGGCGGGCGCGGGCGCCCGCGAGTTGCGGCGCCTTGCGCGGCGGCCTGCTGGTGTGCTGCTGGGGCGTGGGGGGATCCCCTCTGGGCCCCAGATTCCCTCGCTCGGCCCCCGGCGTGGGCTGGGGCGCGTGCGTGCGTGGGCTGCGTGGCCCTCGGCCCGAAGCGCGGCAGGTGCGCAGCTGGCTGGCTGTGGGGGGACCAAAAAGGAGCGGCGAAAGCCTACAGCACCCGGCATTCCCAGGCGGTCTCCCATCCAAGTCCTGACCGGGCCCGACCCTGCTTAGCTTCCCAGATCCCACGAGATCGGGCGCGTTCAGGGTGGTATGGCCGGAGACGTTGGCGGCCGCCTCCAGGCGCCCTAAGAGTCCAGCGCCTGGGCTGGCAGCCCCCCGGGCAGCCCCCCCGGCCGCCAGGCGGAGCGCGGACCGGCCCCTCTCAGCTCTCGGGGACCCAGGCGCGCGGTCCGTCCCGCCCAGCCTCGAACCAGGTCCTCACCGCGGAGCTCGGCAGGCCGCGCATGCGCAGTCCAGGGGCCCCAAGGTCTGCGCCTGGGGGGCCGGGGGTCCGCCCCACGGGGCTGCGCTGCCCCACCGGCGGGCGCGGGCGCCCGCGAGTTGCGGCGCCTTGCGCGGCGGCCTGCTGGTGTGCTGCTGGGGCGTGGGGGGATCCCCTCTGGGCCCCAGATTCCCTCGCTCGGCCCCCGGCGTGGGCTGGGGCGCGTGCGTGCGTGGGCTGCGTGGCCCTCGGCCCGAAGCGCGGCAGGTGCGCAGCTGGCTGGCTGTGGGGGGACCAAAAAGGAGCGGCGAAAGCCTACAGCACCCGGCATTCCCAGGCGGTCTCCCATCCAAGTCCTGACCGGGCCCGACCCTGCTTAGCTTCCCAGATCCCACGAGATCGGGCGCGTTCAGGGTGGTATGGCCGGAGACGTTGGCGGCCGCCTCCAGGCGCCCTAAGAGTCCAGCGCCTGGGCTGGCAGCCCCCCGGGCAGCCCCCCCGGCCGCCAGGCGGAGCGCGGACCGGCCCCTCTCAGCTCTCGGGGACCCAGGCGCGCGGTCCGTCCCGCCCAGCCTCGAACCAGGTCCTCACCGCGGAGCTCGGCAGGCCGCGCATGCGCAGTCCAGGGGCCCCAAGGTCTGCGCCTGGGGGGCCGGGGGTCCGCCCCACGGGGCTGCGCTGCCCCACCGGCGGGCGCGGGCGCCCGCGAGTTGCGGCGCCTTGCGCGGCGGCCTGCTGGTGTGCTGCTGGGGCGTGGGGGGATCCCCTCTGGGCCCCAGATTCCCTCGCTCGGCCCCCGGCGTGGGCTGGGGCGCGTGCGTGCGTGGGCTGCGTGGCCCTCGGCCCGAAGCGCGGCAGGTGCGCAGCTGGCTGGCTGTGGGGGGACCAAAAAGGAGCGGCGAAAGCCTACAGCACCCGGCATTCCCAGGCGGTCTCCCATCCAAGTCCTGACCGGGCCCGACCCTGCTTAGCTTCCCAGATCCCACGAGATCGGGCGCGTTCAGGGTGGTATGGCCGGAGACGTTGGCGGCCGCCTCCAGGCGCCCTAAGAGTCCAGCGCCTGGGCTGGCAGCCCCCCGGGCAGCCCCCCCGGCCGCCAGGCGGAGCGCGGACCGGCCCCTCTCAGCTCTCGGGGACCCAGGCGCGCGGTCCGTCCCGCCCAGCCTCGAACCAGGTCCTCACCGCGGAGCTCGGCAGGCCGCGCATGCGCAGTCCAGGGGCCCCAAGGTCTGCGCCTGGGGGGCCGGGGGTCCGCCCCACGGGGCTGCGCTGCCCCACCGGCGGGCGCGGGCGCCCGCGAGTTGCGGCGCCTTGCGCGGCGGCCTGCTGGTGTGCTGCTGGGGCGTGGGGGGATCCCCTCTGGGCCCCAGATTCCCTCGCTCGGCCCCCGGCGTGGGCTGGGGCGCGTGCGTGCGTGGGCTGCGTGGCCCTCGGCCCGAAGCGCGGCAGGTGCGCAGCTGGCTGGCTGTGGGGGGACCAAAAAGGAGCGGCGAAAGCCTACAGCACCCGGCATTCCCAGGCGGTCTCCCATCCAAGTCCTGACCGGGCCCGACCCTGCTTAGCTTCCCAGATCCCACGAGATCGGGCGCGTTCAGGGTGGTATGGCCGGAGACGTTGGCGGCCGCCTCCAGGCGCCCTAAGAGTCCAGCGCCTGGGCTGGCAGCCCCCCGGGCAGCCCCCCCGGCCGCCAGGCGGAGCGCGGACCGGCCCCTCTCAGCTCTCGGGGACCCAGGCGCGCGGTCCGTCCCGCCCAGCCTCGAACCAGGTCCTCACCGCGGAGCTCGGCAGGCCGCGCATGCGCAGTCCAGGGGCCCCAAGGTCTGCGCCTGGGGGGCCGGGGGTCCGCCCCACGGGGCTGCGCTGCCCCACCGGCGGGCGCGGGCGCCCGCGAGTTGCGGCGCCTTGCGCGGCGGCCTGCTGGTGTGCTGCTGGGGCGTGGGGGGATCCCCTCTGGGCCCCAGATTCCCTCGCTCGGCCCCCGGCGTGGGCTGGGGCGCGTGCGTGCGTGGGCTGCGTGGCCCTCGGCCCGAAGCGCGGCAGGTGCGCAGCTGGCTGGCTGTGGGGGGACCAAAAAGGAGCGGCGAAAGCCTACAGCACCCGGCATTCCCAGGCGGTCTCCCATCCAAGTCCTGACCGGGCCCGACCCTGCTTAGCTTCCCAGATCCCACGAGATCGGGCGCGTTCAGGGTGGTATGGCCGGAGACGTTGGCGGCCGCCTCCAGGCGCCCTAAGAGTCCAGCGCCTGGGCTGGCAGCCCCCCGGGCAGCCCCCCCGGCCGCCAGGCGGAGCGCGGACCGGCCCCTCTCAGCTCTCGGGGACCCAGGCGCGCGGTCCGTCCCGCCCAGCCTCGAACCAGGTCCTCACCGCGGAGCTCGGCAGGCCGCGCATGCGCAGTCCAGGGGCCCCAAGGTCTGCGCCTGGGGGGCCGGGGGTCCGCCCCACGGGGCTGCGCTGCCCCACCGGCGGGCGCGGGCGCCCGCGAGTTGCGGCGCCTTGCGCGGCGGCCTGCTGGTGTGCTGCTGGGGCGTGGGGGGATCCCCTCTGGGCCCCAGATTCCCTCGCTCGGCCCCCGGCGTGGGCTGGGGCGCGTGCGTGCGTGGGCTGCGTGGCCCTCGGCCCGAAGCGCGGCAGGTGCGCAGCTGGCTGGCTGTGGGGGGACCAAAAAGGAGCGGCGAAAGCCTACAGCACCCGGCATTCCCAGGCGGTCTCCCATCCAAGTCCTGACCGGGCCCGACCCTGCTTAGCTTCCCAGATCCCACGAGATCGGGCGCGTTCAGGGTGGTATGGCCGGAGACGTTGGCGGCCGCCTCCAGGCGCCCTAAGAGTCCAGCGCCTGGGCTGGCAGCCCCCCGGGCAGCCCCCCCGGCCGCCAGGCGGAGCGCGGACCGGCCCCTCTCAGCTCTCGGGGACCCAGGCGCGCGGTCCGTCCCGCCCAGCCTCGAACCAGGTCCTCACCGCGGAGCTCGGCAGGCCGCGCATGCGCAGTCCAGGGGCCCCAAGGTCTGCGCCTGGGGGGCCGGGGGTCCGCCCCACGGGGCTGCGCTGCCCCACCGGCGGGCGCGGGCGCCCGCGAGTTGCGGCGCCTTGCGCGGCGGCCTGCTGGTGTGCTGCTGGGGCGTGGGGGGATCCCCTCTGGGCCCCAGATTCCCTCGCTCGGCCCCCGGCGTGGGCTGGGGCGCGTGCGTGCGTGGGCTGCGTGGCCCTCGGCCCGAAGCGCGGCAGGTGCGCAGCTGGCTGGCTGTGGGGGGACCAAAAAGGAGCGGCGAAAGCCTACAGCACCCGGCATTCCCAGGCGGTCTCCCATCCAAGTCCTGACCGGGCCCGACCCTGCTTAGCTTCCCAGATCCCACGAGATCGGGCGCGTTCAGGGTGGTATGGCCGGAGACGTTGGCGGCCGCCTCCAGGCGCCCTAAGAGTCCAGCGCCTGGGCTGGCAGCCCCCCGGGCAGCCCCCCCGGCCGCCAGGCGGAGCGCGGACCGGCCCCTCTCAGCTCTCGGGGACCCAGGCGCGCGGTCCGTCCCGCCCAGCCTCGAACCAGGTCCTCACCGCGGAGCTCGGCAGGCCGCGCATGCGCAGTCCAGGGGCCCCAAGGTCTGCGCCTGGGGGGCCGGGGGTCCGCCCCACGGGGCTGCGCTGCCCCACCGGCGGGCGCGGGCGCCCGCGAGTTGCGGCGCCTTGCGCGGCGGCCTGCTGGTGTGCTGCTGGGGCGTGGGGGGATCCCCTCTGGGCCCCAGATTCCCTCGCTCGGCCCCCGGCGTGGGCTGGGGCGCGTGCGTGCGTGGGCTGCGTGGCCCTCGGCCCGAAGCGCGGCAGGTGCGCAGCTGGCTGGCTGTGGGGGGACCAAAAAGGAGCGGCGAAAGCCTACAGCACCCGGCATTCCCAGGCGGTCTCCCATCCAAGTCCTGACCGGGCCCGACCCTGCTTAGCTTCCCAGATCCCACGAGATCGGGCGCGTTCAGGGTGGTATGGCCGGAGACGTTGGCGGCCGCCTCCAGGCGCCCTAAGAGTCCAGCGCCTGGGCTGGCAGCCCCCCGGGCAGCCCCCCCGGCCGCCAGGCGGAGCGCGGACCGGCCCCTCTCAGCTCTCGGGGACCCAGGCGCGCGGTCCGTCCCGCCCAGCCTCGAACCAGGTCCTCACCGCGGAGCTCGGCAGGCCGCGCATGCGCAGTCCAGGGGCCCCAAGGTCTGCGCCTGGGGGGCCGGGGGTCCGCCCCACGGGGCTGCGCTGCCCCACCGGCGGGCGCGGGCGCCCGCGAGTTGCGGCGCCTTGCGCGGCGGCCTGCTGGTGTGCTGCTGGGGCGTGGGGGGATCCCCTCTGGGCCCCAGATTCCCTCGCTCGGCCCCCGGCGTGGGCTGGGGCGCGTGCGTGCGTGGGCTGCGTGGCCCTCGGCCCGAAGCGCGGCAGGTGCGCAGCTGGCTGGCTGTGGGGGGACCAAAAAGGAGCGGCGAAAGCCTACAGCACCCGGCATTCCCAGGCGGTCTCCCATCCAAGTCCTGACCGGGCCCGACCCTGCTTAGCTTCCCAGATCCCACGAGATCGGGCGCGTTCAGGGTGGTATGGCCGGAGACGTTGGCGGCCGCCTCCAGGCGCCCTAAGAGTCCAGCGCCTGGGCTGGCAGCCCCCCGGGCAGCCCCCCCGGCCGCCAGGCGGAGCGCGGACCGGCCCCTCTCAGCTCTCGGGGACCCAGGCGCGCGGTCCGTCCCGCCCAGCCTCGAACCAGGTCCTCACCGCGGAGCTCGGCAGGCCGCGCATGCGCAGTCCAGGGGCCCCAAGGTCTGCGCCTGGGGGGCCGGGGGTCCGCCCCACGGGGCTGCGCTGCCCCACCGGCGGGCGCGGGCGCCCGCGAGTTGCGGCGCCTTGCGCGGCGGCCTGCTGGTGTGCTGCTGGGGCGTGGGGGGATCCCCTCTGGGCCCCAGATTCCCTCGCTCGGCCCCCGGCGTGGGCTGGGGCGCGTGCGTGCGTGGGCTGCGTGGCCCTCGGCCCGAAGCGCGGCAGGTGCGCAGCTGGCTGGCTGTGGGGGGACCAAAAAGGAGCGGCGAAAGCCTACAGCACCCGGCATTCCCAGGCGGTCTCCCATCCAAGTCCTGACCGGGCCCGACCCTGCTTAGCTTCCCAGATCCCACGAGATCGGGCGCGTTCAGGGTGGTATGGCCGGAGACGTTGGCGGCCGCCTCCAGGCGCCCTAAGAGTCCAGCGCCTGGGCTGGCAGCCCCCCGGGCAGCCCCCCCGGCCGCCAGGCGGAGCGCGGACCGGCCCCTCTCAGCTCTCGGGGACCCAGGCGCGCGGTCCGTCCCGCCCAGCCTCGAACCAGGTCCTCACCGCGGAGCTCGGCAGGCCGCGCATGCGCAGTCCAGGGGCCCCAAGGTCTGCGCCTGGGGGGCCGGGGGTCCGCCCCACGGGGCTGCGCTGCCCCACCGGGGGGGGCGCGGGCGCCCGCGAGTTGCGGCACCTTGCGCGGCGGCCTGCTGGTGTGCTGCTGGGGCGTGGGGGGTCCCCTCTGGGCCCCAGATTCCCTCGCTCGGCCCCCGGCGTGGGCTGGGGCGCGTGCGTGTGTGGGCTGCGTGGCCCTCGGCCCGAAGCGCGGCAGGTGCGCAGCTGGCTGGCTGTGGGGGGACCAAAAAGGAGCGGCGAAAGCCTACAGCACCCGGCATTCCCAGGCGGTCTCCCATCCAAGTCCTGACCGGGCCCGACCCTGCTTAGCTTCCCAGATCCCACGAGATCGGGCGCGTTCAGGGTGGTATGGCCGGAGACGTTGGCGGCCGCCTCCAGGCGCCCTAAGAGTCCAGCGCCTGGGCTGGCAGCCCCCCGGGCAGCCCCCCCGGCCGCCAGGCGGAGCGCGGACCGGCCCCTCTCAGCTCTCGGGGACCCAGGCGCGCGGTCCGTCCCGCCCAGCCTCGAACCAGGTCCTCACCGCGGAGCTCGGCAGGCCGCGCATGCGCAGTCCAGGGGCCCCAAGGTCTGCGCCTGGGGGGCCGGGGGTCCGCCCCACGGGGCTGCGCTGCCCCACCGGCGGGCGCGGGCGCCCGCGAGTTGCGGCGCCTTGCGCGGCGGCCTGCTGGTGTGCTGCTGGGGCGTGGGGGGATCCCCTCTGGGCCCCAGATTCCCTCGCTCGGCCCCCGGCGTGGGCTGGGGCGCGTGCGTGCGTGGGCTGCGTGGCCCTCGGCCCGAAGCGCGGCAGGTGCGCAGCTGGCTGGCTGTGGGGGGACCAAAAAGGAGCGGCGAAAGCCTACAGCACCCGGCATTCCCAGGCGGTCTCCCATCCAAGTCCTGACCGGGCCCGACCCTGCTTAGCTTCCCAGATCCCACGAGATCGGGCGCGTTCAGGGTGGTATGGCCGGAGACGTTGGCGGCCGCCTCCAGGCGCCCTAAGAGTCCAGCGCCTGGGCTGGCAGCCCCCCGGGCAGCCCCCCCGGCCGCCAGGCGGAGCGCGGACCGGCCCCTCTCAGCTCTCGGGGACCCAGGCGCGCGGTCCGTCCCGCCCAGCCTCGAACCAGGTCCTCACCGCGGAGCTCGGCAGGCCGCGCATGCGCAGTCCAGGGGCCCCAAGGTCTGCGCCTGGGGGGCCGGGGGTCCGCCCCACGGGGCTGCGCTGCCCCACCGGCGGGCGCGGGCGCCCGCGAGTTGCGGCGCCTTGCGCGGCGGCCTGCTGGTGTGCTGCTGGGGCGTGGGGGGATCCCCTCTGGGCCCCAGATTCCCTCGCTCGGCCCCCGGCGTGGGCTGGGGCGCGTGCGTGCGTGGGCTGCGTGGCCCTCGGCCCGAAGCGCGGCAGGTGCGCAGCTGGCTGGCTGTGGGGGGACCAAAAAGGAGCGGCGAAAGCCTACAGCACCCGGCATTCCCAGGCGGTCTCCCATCCAAGTCCTGACCGGGCCCGACCCTGCTTAGCTTCCCAGATCCCACGAGATCGGGCGCGTTCAGGGTGGTATGGCCGGAGACGTTGGCGGCCGCCTCCAGGCGCCCTAAGAGTCCAGCGCCTGGGCTGGCAGCCCCCCGGGCAGCCCCCCCGGCCGCCAGGCGGAGCGCGGACCGGCCCCTCTCAGCTCTCGGGGACCCAGGCGCGCGGTCCGTCCCGCCCAGCCTCGAACCAGGTCCTCACCGCGGAGCTCGGCAGGCCGCGCATGCGCAGTCCAGGGGCCCCAAGGTCTGCGCCTGGGGGGCCGGGGGTCCGCCCCACGGGGCTGCGCTGCCCCACCGGGGGGGGCGCGGGCGCCCGCGAGTTGCGGCACCTTGCGCGGCGGCCTGCTGGTGTGCTGCTGGGGCGTGGGGGGTCCCCTCTGGGCCCCAGATTCCCTCGCTCGGCCCCCGGCGTGGGCTGGGGCGCGTGCGTGTGTGGGCTGCGTGGCCCTCGGCCCGAAGCGCGGCAGGTGCGCAGCTGGCTGGCTGTGGGGGGACCAAAAAGGAGCGGCGAAAGCCTACAGCACCCGGCATTCCCAGGCGGTCTCCCATCCAAGTCCTGACCGGGCCCGACCCTGCTTAGCTTCCCAGATCCCACGAGATCGGGCGCGTTCAGGGTGGTATGGCCGGAGACGTTGGCGGCCGCCTCCAGGCGCCCTAAGAGTCCAGCGCCTGGGCTGGCAGCCCCCCGGGCAGCCCCCCCGGCCGCCAGGCGGAGCGCGGACCGGCCCCTCTCAGCTCTCGGGGACCCAGGCGCGCGGTCCGTCCCGCCCAGCCTCGAACCAGGTCCTCACCGCGGAGCTCGGCAGGCCGCGCATGCGCAGTCCAGGGGCCCCAAGGTCTGCGCCTGGGGGGCCGGGGGTCCGCCCCACGGGGCTGCGCTGCCCCACCGGCGGGCGCGGGCGCCCGCGAGTTGCGGCGCCTTGCGCGGCGGCCTGCTGGTGTGCTGCTGGGGCGTGGGGGGATCCCCTCTGGGCCCCAGATTCCCTCGCTCGGCCCCCGGCGTGGGCTGGGGCGCGTGCGTGCGTGGGCTGCGTGGCCCTCGGCCCGAAGCGCGGCAGGTGCGCAGCTGGCTGGCTGTGGGGGGACCAAAAAGGAGCGGCGAAAGCCTACAGCACCCGGCATTCCCAGGCGGTCTCCCATCCAAGTCCTGACCGGGCCCGACCCTGCTTAGCTTCCCAGATCCCACGAGATCGGGCGCGTTCAGGGTGGTATGGCCGGAGACGTTGGCGGCCGCCTCCAGGCGCCCTAAGAGTCCAGCGCCTGGGCTGGCAGCCCCCCGGGCAGCCCCCCCGGCCGCCAGGCGGAGCGCGGACCGGCCCCTCTCAGCTCTCGGGGACCCAGGCGCGCGGTCCGTCCCGCCCAGCCTCGAACCAGGTCCTCACCGCGGAGCTCGGCAGGCCGCGCATGCGCAGTCCAGGGGCCCCAAGGTCTGCGCCTGGGGGGCCGGGGGTCCGCCCCACGGGGCTGCGCTGCCCCACCGGGGGGGGCGCGGGCGCCCGCGAGTTGCGGCACCTTGCGCGGCGGCCTGCTGGTGTGCTGCTGGGGCGTGGGGGGTCCCCTCTGGGCCCCAGATTCCCTCGCTCGGCCCCCGGCGTGGGCTGGGGCGCGTGCGTGCGTGGGCTGCGTGGCCCTCGGCCCGAAGCGCGGCAGGTGCGCAGCTGGCTGGCTGTGGGGGGACCAAAAAGGAGCGGCCAAAGCCTACAGCACCCGGCATTCCCAGGCGGTCTCCCATCCAAGTCCTGACCGGGCCCGACCCTGCTTAGCTTCCCAGATCCCACGAGATCGGGCGCGTTCAGGGTGGTATGGCCGGAGACGTTGGCGGCCGCCTCCAGGCGCCCTAAGAGTCCAGCGCCTGGGCTGGCAGCCCCCCGGGCAGCCCCCCCGGCCGCCAGGCGGAGCGCGGACCGGCCCCTCTCAGCTCTCGGGGACCCAGGCGCGCGGTCCGTCCCGCCCAGCCTCGAACCAGGTCCTCACCGCGGAGCTCGGCAGGCCGCGCATGCGCAGTCCAGGGGCCCCAAGGTCTGCGCCCGGGGGGCCGGGGGTCCGCCCCACGGGGCTGCGCTGCCCCACCGGGGGGGGGCGCGGGCGCCCGCGAGTTGCGGCGCCTTGCGCGGCGGCCTGCTGGTGTGCTGCTGGGGCGTGGGGGGATCCCCTCTGGGCCCCAGATTCCCTCGCTCGGCCCCCGGCGTGGGCTGGGGCGCGTGCGTGCGTGGGCTGCGTGGCCCTCGGCCCGAAGCGCGGCAGGTGCGCAGCTGGCTGGCTGTGGGGGGACCAAAAAGGAGCGGCCAAAGCCTACAGCACCCGGCATTCCCAGGCGGTCTCCCATCCAAGTCCTGACCGGGCCCGACCCTGCTTAGCTTCCCAGATCCCACGAGATCGGGCGCGTTCAGGGTGGTATGGCCGGAGACGTTGGCGGCCGCCTCCAGGCGCCCTAAGAGTCCAGCGCCTGGGCTGGCAGCCCCCCGGGCAGCCCCCCCGGCCGCCAGGCGGAGCGCGGACCGGCCCCTCTCAGCTCTCGGGGACCCAGGCGCGCGGTCCGTCCCGCCCAGCCTCGAACCAGGTCCTCACCGCGGAGCTCGGCAGGCCGCGCATGCGCAGTCCAGGGGCCCCAAGGTCTGCGCCTGGGGGGCCGGGGGTCCGCCCCACGGGGCTGCGCTGCCCCACCGGCGGGCGCGGGCGCCCGCGAGTTGCGGCGCCTTGCGCGGCGGCCTGCTGGTGTGCTGCTGGGGCGTGGGGGGATCCCCTCTGGGCCCCAGATTCCCTCGCTCGGCCCCCGGCGTGGGCTGGGGCGCGTGCGTGCGTGGGCTGCGTGGCCCTCGGCCCGAAGCGCGGCAGGTGCGCAGCTGGCTGGCTGTGGGGGGACCAAAAAGGAGCGGCGAAAGCCTACAGCACCCGGCATTCCCAGGCGGTCTCCCATCCAAGTCCTGACCGGGCCCGACCCTGCTTAGCTTCCCAGATCCCACGAGATCGGGCGCGTTCAGGGTGGTATGGCCGGAGACGTTGGCGGCCGCCTCCAGGCGCCCTAAGAGTCCAGCGCCTGGGCTGGCAGCCCCCCGGGCAGCCCCCCCGGCCGCCAGGCGGAGCGCGGACCGGCCCCTCTCAGCTCTCGGGGACCCAGGCGCGCGGTCCGTCCCGCCCAGCCTCGAACCAGGTCCTCACCGCGGAGCTCGGCAGGCCGCGCATGCGCAGTCCAGGGGCCCCAAGGTCTGCGCCTGGGGGGCCGGGGGTCCGCCCCACGGGGCTGCGCTGCCCCACCGGCGGGCGCGGGCGCCCGCGAGTTGCGGCGCCTTGCGCGGCGGCCTGCTGGTGTGCTGCTGGGGCGTGGGGGGATCCCCTCTGGGCCCCAGATTCCCTCGCTCGGCCCCCGGCGTGGGCTGGGGCGCGTGCGTGCGTGGGCTGCGTGGCCCTCGGCCCGAAGCGCGGCAGGTGCGCAGCTGGCTGGCTGTGGGGGGACCAAAAAGGAGCGGCGAAAGCCTACAGCACCCGGCATTCCCAGGCGGTCTCCCATCCAAGTCCTGACCGGGCCCGACCCTGCTTAGCTTCCCAGATCCCACGAGATCGGGCGCGTTCAGGGTGGTATGGCCGGAGACGTTGGCGGCCGCCTCCAGGCGCCCTAAGAGTCCAGCGCCTGGGCTGGCAGCCCCCCGGGCAGCCCCCCCGGCCGCCAGGCGGAGCGCGGACCGGCCCCTCTCAGCTCTCGGGGACCCAGGCGCGCGGTCCGTCCCGCCCAGCCTCGAACCAGGTCCTCACCGCGGAGCTCGGCAGGCCGCGCATGCGCAGTCCAGGGGCCCCAAGGTCTGCGCCTGGGGGGCCGGGGGTCCGCCCCACGGGGCTGCGCTGCCCCACCGGCGGGCGCGGGCGCCCGCGAGTTGCGGCGCCTTGCGCGGCGGCCTGCTGGTGTGCTGCTGGGGCGTGGGGGGATCCCCTCTGGGCCCCAGATTCCCTCGCTCGGCCCCCGGCGTGGGCTGGGGCGCGTGCGTGCGTGGGCTGCGTGGCCCTCGGCCCGAAGCGCGGCAGGTGCGCAGCTGGCTGGCTGTGGGGGGACCAAAAAGGAGCGGCGAAAGCCTACAGCACCCGGCATTCCCAGGCGGTCTCCCATCCAAGTCCTGACCGGGCCCGACCCTGCTTAGCTTCCCAGATCCCACGAGATCGGGCGCGTTCAGGGTGGTATGGCCGGAGACGTTGGCGGCCGCCTCCAGGCGCCCTAAGAGTCCAGCGCCTGGGCTGGCAGCCCCCCGGGCAGCCCCCCCGGCCGCCAGGCGGAGCGCGGACCGGCCCCTCTCAGCTCTCGGGGACCCAGGCGCGCGGTCCGTCCCGCCCAGCCTCGAACCAGGTCCTCACCGCGGAGCTCGGCAGGCCGCGCATGCGCAGTCCAGGGGCCCCAAGGTCTGCGCCTGGGGGGCCGGGGGTCCGCCCCACGGGGCTGCGCTGCCCCACCGGCGGGCGCGGGCGCCCGCGAGTTGCGGCGCCTTGCGCGGCGGCCTGCTGGTGTGCTGCTGGGGCGTGGGGGGATCCCCTCTGGGCCCCAGATTCCCTCGCTCGGCCCCCGGCGTGGGCTGGGGCGCGTGCGTGCGTGGGCTGCGTGGCCCTCGGCCCGAAGCGCGGCAGGTGCGCAGCTGGCTGGCTGTGGGGGGACCAAAAAGGAGCGGCGAAAGCCTACAGCACCCGGCATTCCCAGGCGGTCTCCCATCCAAGTCCTGACCGGGCCCGACCCTGCTTAGCTTCCCAGATCCCACGAGATCGGGCGCGTTCAGGGTGGTATGGCCGGAGACGTTGGCGGCCGCCTCCAGGCGCCCTAAGAGTCCAGCGCCTGGGCTGGCAGCCCCCCGGGCAGCCCCCCCGGCCGCCAGGCGGAGCGCGGACCGGCCCCTCTCAGCTCTCGGGGACCCAGGCGCGCGGTCCGTCCCGCCCAGCCTCGAACCAGGTCCTCACCGCGGAGCTCGGCAGGCCGCGCATGCGCAGTCCAGGGGCCCCAAGGTCTGCGCCTGGGGGGCCGGGGGTCCGCCCCACGGGGCTGCGCTGCCCCACCGGCGGGCGCGGGCGCCCGCGAGTTGCGGCGCCTTGCGCGGCGGCCTGCTGGTGTGCTGCTGGGGCGTGGGGGGATCCCCTCTGGGCCCCAGATTCCCTCGCTCGGCCCCCGGCGTGGGCTGGGGCGCGTGCGTGCGTGGGCTGCGTGGCCCTCGGCCCGAAGCGCGGCAGGTGCGCAGCTGGCTGGCTGTGGGGGGACCAAAAAGGAGCGGCGAAAGCCTACAGCACCCGGCATTCCCAGGCGGTCTCCCATCCAAGTCCTGACCGGGCCCGACCCTGCTTAGCTTCCCAGATCCCACGAGATCGGGCGCGTTCAGGGTGGTATGGCCGGAGACGTTGGCGGCCGCCTCCAGGCGCCCTAAGAGTCCAGCGCCTGGGCTGGCAGCCCCCCGGGCAGCCCCCCCGGCCGCCAGGCGGAGCGCGGACCGGCCCCTCTCAGCTCTCGGGGACCCAGGCGCGCGGTCCGTCCCGCCCAGCCTCGAACCAGGTCCTCACCGCGGAGCTCGGCAGGCCGCGCATGCGCAGTCCAGGGGCCCCAAGGTCTGCGCCTGGGGGGCCGGGGGTCCGCCCCACGGGGCTGCGCTGCCCCACCGGCGGGCGCGGGCGCCCGCGAGTTGCGGCGCCTTGCGCGGCGGCCTGCTGGTGTGCTGCTGGGGCGTGGGGGGATCCCCTCTGGGCCCCAGATTCCCTCGCTCGGCCCCCGGCGTGGGCTGGGGCGCGTGCGTGCGTGGGCTGCGTGGCCCTCGGCCCGAAGCGCGGCAGGTGCGCAGCTGGCTGGCTGTGGGGGGACCAAAAAGGAGCGGCGAAAGCCTACAGCACCCGGCATTCCCAGGCGGTCTCCCATCCAAGTCCTGACCGGGCCCGACCCTGCTTAGCTTCCCAGATCCCACGAGATCGGGCGCGTTCAGGGTGGTATGGCCGGAGACGTTGGCGGCCGCCTCCAGGCGCCCTAAGAGTCCAGCGCCTGGGCTGGCAGCCCCCCGGGCAGCCCCCCCGGCCGCCAGGCGGAGCGCGGACCGGCCCCTCTCAGCTCTCGGGGACCCAGGCGCGCGGTCCGTCCCGCCCAGCCTCGAACCAGGTCCTCACCGCGGAGCTCGGCAGGCCGCGCATGCGCAGTCCAGGGGCCCCAAGGTCTGCGCCTGGGGGGCCGGGGGTCCGCCCCACGGGGCTGCGCTGCCCCACCGGCGGGCGCGGGCGCCCGCGAGTTGCGGCGCCTTGCGCGGCGGCCTGCTGGTGTGCTGCTGGGGCGTGGGGGGATCCCCTCTGGGCCCCAGATTCCCTCGCTCGGCCCCCGGCGTGGGCTGGGGCGCGTGCGTGCGTGGGCTGCGTGGCCCTCGGCCCGAAGCGCGGCAGGTGCGCAGCTGGCTGGCTGTGGGGGGACCAAAAAGGAGCGGCGAAAGCCTACAGCACCCGGCATTCCCAGGCGGTCTCCCATCCAAGTCCTGACCGGGCCCGACCCTGCTTAGCTTCCCAGATCCCACGAGATCGGGCGCGTTCAGGGTGGTATGGCCGGAGACGTTGGCGGCCGCCTCCAGGCGCCCTAAGAGTCCAGCGCCTGGGCTGGCAGCCCCCCGGGCAGCCCCCCCGGCCGCCAGGCGGAGCGCGGACCGGCCCCTCTCAGCTCTCGGGGACCCAGGCGCGCGGTCCGTCCCGCCCAGCCTCGAACCAGGTCCTCACCGCGGAGCTCGGCAGGCCGCGCATGCGCAGTCCAGGGGCCCCAAGGTCTGCGCCTGGGGGGCCGGGGGTCCGCCCCACGGGGCTGCGCTGCCCCACCGGGGGGGGCGCGGGCGCCCGCGAGTTGCGGCACCTTGCGCGGCGGCCTGCTGGTGTGCTGCTGGGGCGTGGGGGGTCCCCTCTGGGCCCCAGATTCCCTCGCTCGGCCCCCGGCGTGGGCTGGGGCGCGTGCGTGTGTGGGCTGCGTGGCCCTCGGCCCGAAGCGCGGCAGGTGCGCAGCTGGCTGGCTGTGGGGGGACCAAAAAGGAGCGGCGAAAGCCTACAGCACCCGGCATTCCCAGGCGGTCTCCCATCCAAGTCCTGACCGGGCCCGACCCTGCTTAGCTTCCCAGATCCCACGAGATCGGGCGCGTTCAGGGTGGTATGGCCGGAGACGTTGGCGGCCGCCTCCAGGCGCCCTAAGAGTCCAGCGCCTGGGCTGGCAGCCCCCCGGGCAGCCCCCCCGGCCGCCAGGCGGAGCGCGGACCGGCCCCTCTCAGCTCTCGGGGACCCAGGCGCGCGGTCCGTCCCGCCCAGCCTCGAACCAGGTCCTCACCGCGGAGCTCGGCAGGCCGCGCATGCGCAGTCCAGGGGCCCCAAGGTCTGCGCCTGGGGGGCCGGGGGTCCGCCCCACGGGGCTGCGCTGCCCCACCGGCGGGCGCGGGCGCCCGCGAGTTGCGGCGCCTTGCGCGGCGGCCTGCTGGTGTGCTGCTGGGGCGTGGGGGGATCCCCTCTGGGCCCCAGATTCCCTCGCTCGGCCCCCGGCGTGGGCTGGGGCGCGTGCGTGCGTGGGCTGCGTGGCCCTCGGCCCGAAGCGCGGCAGGTGCGCAGCTGGCTGGCTGTGGGGGGACCAAAAAGGAGCGGCGAAAGCCTACAGCACCCGGCATTCCCAGGCGGTCTCCCATCCAAGTCCTGACCGGGCCCGACCCTGCTTAGCTTCCCAGATCCCACGAGATCGGGCGCGTTCAGGGTGGTATGGCCGGAGACGTTGGCGGCCGCCTCCAGGCGCCCTAAGAGTCCAGCGCCTGGGCTGGCAGCCCCCCGGGCAGCCCCCCCGGCCGCCAGGCGGAGCGCGGACCGGCCCCTCTCAGCTCTCGGGGACCCAGGCGCGCGGTCCGTCCCGCCCAGCCTCGAACCAGGTCCTCACCGCGGAGCTCGGCAGGCCGCGCATGCGCAGTCCAGGGGCCCCAAGGTCTGCGCCTGGGGGGCCGGGGGTCCGCCCCACGGGGCTGCGCTGCCCCACCGGCGGGCGCGGGCGCCCGCGAGTTGCGGCGCCTTGCGCGGCGGCCTGCTGGTGTGCTGCTGGGGCGTGGGGGGATCCCCTCTGGGCCCCAGATTCCCTCGCTCGGCCCCCGGCGTGGGCTGGGGCGCGTGCGTGCGTGGGCTGCGTGGCCCTCGGCCCGAAGCGCGGCAGGTGCGCAGCTGGCTGGCTGTGGGGGGACCAAAAAGGAGCGGCGAAAGCCTACAGCACCCGGCATTCCCAGGCGGTCTCCCATCCAAGTCCTGACCGGGCCCGACCCTGCTTAGCTTCCCAGATCCCACGAGATCGGGCGCGTTCAGGGTGGTATGGCCGGAGACGTTGGCGGCCGCCTCCAGGCGCCCTAAGAGTCCAGCGCCTGGGCTGGCAGCCCCCCGGGCAGCCCCCCCGGCCGCCAGGCGGAGCGCGGACCGGCCCCTCTCAGCTCTCGGGGACCCAGGCGCGCGGTCCGTCCCGCCCAGCCTCGAACCAGGTCCTCACCGCGGAGCTCGGCAGGCCGCGCATGCGCAGTCCAGGGGCCCCAAGGTCTGCGCCTGGGGGGCCGGGGGTCCGCCCCACGGGGCTGCGCTGCCCCACCGGCGGGCGCGGGCGCCCGCGAGTTGCGGCGCCTTGCGCGGCGGCCTGCTGGTGTGCTGCTGGGGCGTGGGGGGATCCCCTCTGGGCCCCAGATTCCCTCGCTCGGCCCCCGGCGTGGGCTGGGGCGCGTGCGTGCGTGGGCTGCGTGGCCCTCGGCCCGAAGCGCGGCAGGTGCGCAGCTGGCTGGCTGTGGGGGGACCAAAAAGGAGCGGCGAAAGCCTACAGCACCCGGCATTCCCAGGCGGTCTCCCATCCAAGTCCTGACCGGGCCCGACCCTGCTTAGCTTCCCAGATCCCACGAGATCGGGCGCGTTCAGGGTGGTATGGCCGGAGACGTTGGCGGCCGCCTCCAGGCGCCCTAAGAGTCCAGCGCCTGGGCTGGCAGCCCCCCGGGCAGCCCCCCCGGCCGCCAGGCGGAGCGCGGACCGGCCCCTCTCAGCTCTCGGGGACCCAGGCGCGCGGTCCGTCCCGCCCAGCCTCGAACCAGGTCCTCACCGCGGAGCTCGGCAGGCCGCGCATGCGCAGTCCAGGGGCCCCAAGGTCTGCGCCTGGGGGGCCGGGGGTCCGCCCCACGGGGCTGCGCTGCCCCACCGGGGGGGGCGCGGGCGCCCGCGAGTTGCGGCACCTTGCGCGGCGGCCTGCTGGTGTGCTGCTGGGGCGTGGGGGGTCCCCTCTGGGCCCCAGATTCCCTCGCTCGGCCCCCGGCGTGGGCTGGGGCGCGTGCGTGTGTGGGCTGCGTGGCCCTCGGCCCGAAGCGCGGCAGGTGCGCAGCTGGCTGGCTGTGGGGGGACCAAAAAGGAGCGGCGAAAGCCTACAGCACCCGGCATTCCCAGGCGGTCTCCCATCCAAGTCCTGACCGGGCCCGACCCTGCTTAGCTTCCCAGATCCCACGAGATCGGGCGCGTTCAGGGTGGTATGGCCGGAGACGTTGGCGGCCGCCTCCAGGCGCCCTAAGAGTCCAGCGCCTGGGCTGGCAGCCCCCCGGGCAGCCCCCCCGGCCGCCAGGCGGAGCGCGGACCGGCCCCTCTCAGCTCTCGGGGACCCAGGCGCGCGGTCCGTCCCGCCCAGCCTCGAACCAGGTCCTCACCGCGGAGCTCGGCAGGCCGCGCATGCGCAGTCCAGGGGCCCCAAGGTCTGCGCCTGGGGGGCCGGGGGTCCGCCCCACGGGGCTGCGCTGCCCCACCGGCGGGCGCGGGCGCCCGCGAGTTGCGGCGCCTTGCGCGGCGGCCTGCTGGTGTGCTGCTGGGGCGTGGGGGGATCCCCTCTGGGCCCCAGATTCCCTCGCTCGGCCCCCGGCGTGGGCTGGGGCGCGTGCGTGCGTGGGCTGCGTGGCCCTCGGCCCGAAGCGCGGCAGGTGCGCAGCTGGCTGGCTGTGGGGGGACCAAAAAGGAGCGGCGAAAGCCTACAGCACCCGGCATTCCCAGGCGGTCTCCCATCCAAGTCCTGACCGGGCCCGACCCTGCTTAGCTTCCCAGATCCCACGAGATCGGGCGCGTTCAGGGTGGTATGGCCGGAGACGTTGGCGGCCGCCTCCAGGCGCCCTAAGAGTCCAGCGCCTGGGCTGGCAGCCCCCCGGGCAGCCCCCCCGGCCGCCAGGCGGAGCGCGGACCGGCCCCTCTCAGCTCTCGGGGACCCAGGCGCGCGGTCCGTCCCGCCCAGCCTCGAACCAGGTCCTCACCGCGGAGCTCGGCAGGCCGCGCATGCGCAGTCCAGGGGCCCCAAGGTCTGCGCCTGGGGGGCCGGGGGTCCGCCCCACGGGGCTGCGCTGCCCCACCGGGGGGGGCGCGGGCGCCCGCGAGTTGCGGCACCTTGCGCGGCGGCCTGCTGGTGTGCTGCTGGGGCGTGGGGGGTCCCCTCTGGGCCCCAGATTCCCTCGCTCGGCCCCCGGCGTGGGCTGGGGCGCGTGCGTGCGTGGGCTGCGTGGCCCTCGGCCCGAAGCGCGGCAGGTGCGCAGCTGGCTGGCTGTGGGGGGACCAAAAAGGAGCGGCCAAAGCCTACAGCACCCGGCATTCCCAGGCGGTCTCCCATCCAAGTCCTGACCGGGCCCGACCCTGCTTAGCTTCCCAGATCCCACGAGATCGGGCGCGTTCAGGGTGGTATGGCCGGAGACGTTGGCGGCCGCCTCCAGGCGCCCTAAGAGTCCAGCGCCTGGGCTGGCAGCCCCCCGGGCAGCCCCCCCGGCCGCCAGGCGGAGCGCGGACCGGCCCCTCTCAGCTCTCGGGGACCCAGGCGCGCGGTCCGTCCCGCCCAGCCTCGAACCAGGTCCTCACCGCGGAGCTCGGCAGGCCGCGCATGCGCAGTCCAGGGGCCCCAAGGTCTGCGCCCGGGGGGCCGGGGGTCCGCCCCACGGGGCTGCGCTGCCCCACCGGGGGGGGGCGCGGGCGCCCGCGAGTTGCGGCGCCTTGCGCGGCGGCCTGCTGGTGTGCTGCTGGGGCGTGGGGGGATCCCCTCTGGGCCCCAGATTCCCTCGCTCGGCCCCCGGCGTGGGCTGGGGCGCGTGCGTGCGTGGGCTGCGTGGCCCTCGGCCCGAAGCGCGGCAGGTGCGCAGCTGGCTGGCTGTGGGGGGACCAAAAAGGAGCGGCCAAAGCCTACAGCACCCGGCATTCCCAGGCGGTCTCCCATCCAAGTCCTGACCGGGCCCGACCCTGCTTAGCTTCCCAGATCCCACGAGATCGGGCGCGTTCAGGGTGGTATGGCCGGAGACGTTGGCGGCCGCCTCCAGGCGCCCTAAGAGTCCAGCGCCTGGGCTGGCAGCCCCCCGGGCAGCCCCCCCGGCCGCCAGGCGGAGCGCGGACCGGCCCCTCTCAGCTCTCGGGGACCCAGGCGCGCGGTCCGTCCCGCCCAGCCTCGAACCAGGTCCTCACCGCGGAGCTCGGCAGGCCGCGCATGCGCAGTCCAGGGGCCCCAAGGTCTGCGCCCGGGGGGCCGGGGGTCCGCCCCACGGGGCTGCGCTGCCCCACCGGGGGGGGGCGCGGGCGCCCGCGAGTTGCGGCGCCTTGCGCGGCGGCCTGCTGGTGTGCTGCTGGGGCGTGGGGGGATCCCCTCTGGGCCCCAGATTCCCTCGCTCGGCCCCCGGCGTGGGCTGGGGCGCGTGCGTGCGTGGGCTGCGTGGCCCTCGGCCCGAAGCGCGGCAGGTGCGCAGCTGGCTGGCTGTGGGGGGACCAAAAAGGAGCGGCCAAAGCCTACAGCACCCGGCATTCCCAGGCGGTCTCCCATCCAAGTCCTGACCGGGCCCGACCCTGCTTAGCTTCCCAGATCCCACGAGATCGGGCGCGTTCAGGGTGGTATGGCCGGAGACGTTGGCGGCCGCCTCCAGGCGCCCTAAGAGTCCAGCGCCTGGGCTGGCAGCCCCCCGGGCAGCCCCCCCGGCCGCCAGGCGGAGCGCGGACCGGCCCCTCTCAGCTCTCGGGGACCCAGGCGCGCGGTCCGTCCCGCCCAGCCTCGAACCAGGTCCTCACCGCGGAGCTCGGCAGGCCGCGCATGCGCAGTCCAGGGGCCCCAAGGTCTGCGCCCGGGGGGCCGGGGGTCCGCCCCACGGGGCTGCGCTGCCCCACCGGGGGGGGGCGCGGGCGCCCGCGAGTTGCGGCGCCTTGCGCGGCGGCCTGCTGGTGTGCTGCTGGGGCGTGGGGGGATCCCCTCTGGGCCCCAGATTCCCTCGCTCGGCCCCCGGCGTGGGCTGGGGCGCGTGCGTGCGTGGGCTGCGTGGCCCTCGGCCCGAAGCGCGGCAGGTGCGCAGCTGGCTGGCTGTGGGGGGACCAAAAAGGAGCGGCCAAAGCCTACAGCACCCGGCATTCCCAGGCGGTCTCCCATCCAAGTCCTGACCGGGCCCGACCCTGCTTAGCTTCCCAGATCCCACGAGATCGGGCGCGTTCAGGGTGGTATGGCCGGAGACGTTGGCGGCCGCCTCCAGGCGCCCTAAGAGTCCAGCGCCTGGGCTGGCAGCCCCCCGGGCAGCCCCCCCGGCCGCCAGGCGGAGCGCGGACCGGCCCCTCTCAGCTCTCGGGGACCCAGGCGCGCGGTCCGTCCCGCCCAGCCTCGAACCAGGTCCTCACCGCGGAGCTCGGCAGGCCGCGCATGCGCAGTCCAGGGGCCCCAAGGTCTGCGCCCGGGGGGCCGGGGGTCCGCCCCACGGGGCTGCGCTGCCCCACCGGGGGGGGGCGCGGGCGCCCGCGAGTTGCGGCGCCTTGCGCGGCGGCCTGCTGGTGTGCTGCTGGGGCGTGGGGGGATCCCCTCTGGGCCCCAGAACCCCTCGCTCGGCCCCCGGCGTGGGCTGGGGCGCGTGCGTGCGTGGGCTGCGTGGCCCTCGGCCCGAAGCGCGGCAGGTGCGCAGCTGGCTGGCTGTGGGGGGACCAAAAAGGAGCGGCCAAAGCCTACAGCACCCGGCATTCCCAGGCGGTCTCCCATCCAAGTCCTGACCGGGCCCGACCCTGCTTAGCTTCCCAGATCCCACGAGATCGGGCGCGTTCAGGGTGGTATGGCCGGAGACGTTGGCGGCCGCCTCCAGGCGCCCTAAGAGTCCAGCGCCTGGGCTGGCAGCCCCCCGGGCAGCCCCCCCGGCCGCCAGGCGGAGCGCGGACCGGCCCCTCTCAGCTCTCGGGGACCCAGGCGCGCGGTCCGTCCCGCCCAGCCTCGAACCAGGTCCTCACCGCGGAGCTCGGCAGGCCGCGCATGCGCAGTCCAGGGGCCCCAAGGTCTGCGCCCGGGGGGCCGGGGGTCCGCCCCACGGGGCTGCGCTGCCCCACCGGGGGGGGGCGCGGGCGCCCGCCAGTTGCGGCGCCTTGCGCGGCGGCCTGCTGGTGTGCTGCTGGGGCGTGGGGGGATCCCCTCTGGGCCCCAGATTCCCTCGCTCGGCCCCCGGCGTGGGCTGGGGCGCGTGCGTGCGTGGGCTGCGTGGCCCTGGGCCTGAAGCGCGGCAGGTGCGCAGCTGGCTGGCTGTGGGGGGACCAAAAAGGAGCGGCCAAAGCCTACAGCACCCGGCATTCCCAGGCGGTCTCCCATCCAAGTCCTGACCGGGCCCGACCCTGCTTAGCTTCCCAGATCCCACGAGATCGGGCGCGTTCAGGGTGGTATGGCCGGAGACGTTGGCGGCCGCCTCCAGGCGCCCTAAGAGTCCAGCGCCTGGGCTGGCAGCCCCCCGGGCAGCCCCCCCGGCCGCCAGGCGGAGCGCGGACCGGCCCCTCTCAGCTCTCGGGGACCCAGGCGCGCGGTCCGTCCCGCCCAGCCTCGAACCAGGTCCTCACCGCGGAGCTCGGCAGGCCGCGCATGCGCAGTCCAGGGGCCCCAAGGTCTGCGCCCGGGGGGCCGGGGGTCCGCCCCACGGGGCTGCGCTGCCCCACCGGGGGGGGGCGCGGGCGCCCGCGAGTTGCGGCGCCTTGCGCGGCGGCCTGCTGGTGTGCTGCTGGGGCGTGGGGGGATCCCCTCTGGGCCCCAGATTCCCTCGCTCGGCCCCCGGCGTGGGCTGGGGCGCGTGCGTGCGTGGGCTGCGTGGCCCTCGGCCCGAAGCGCGGCAGGTGCGCAGCTGGCTGGCTGTGGGGGGACCAAAAAGGAGCGGCCAAAGCCTACAGCACCCGGCATTCCCAGGCGGTCTCCCATCCAAGTCCTGACCGGGCCCGACCCTGCTTAGCTTCCCAGATCCCACGAGATCGGGCGCGTTCAGGGTGGTATGGCCGGAGACGTTGGCGGCCGCCTCCAGGCGCCCTAAGAGTCCAGCGCCTGGGCTGGCAGCCCCCCGGGCAGCCCCCCCGGCCGCCAGGCGGAGCGCGGACCGGCCCCTCTCAGCTCTCGGGGACCCAGGCGCGCGGTCCGTCCCGCCCAGCCTCGAACCAGGTCCTCACCGCGGAGCTCGGCAGGCCGCGCATGCGCAGTCCAGGGGCCCCAAGGTCTGCGCCCGGGGGGCCGGGGGTCCGCCCCACGGGGCTGCGCTGCCCCACCGGGGGGGGGCGCGGGCGCCCGCGAGTTGCGGCGCCTTGCGCGGCGGCCTGCTGGTGTGCTGCTGGGGCGTGGGGGGATCCCCTCTGGGCCCCAGAACCCCTCGCTCGGCCCCCGGCGTGGGCTGGGGCGCGTGCGTGCGTGGGCTGCGTGGCCCTCGGCCCGAAGCGCGGCAGGTGCGCAGCTGGCTGGCTGTGGGGGGACCAAAAAGGAGCGGCCAAAGCCTACAGCACCCGGCATTCCCAGGCGGTCTCCCATCCAAGTCCTGACCGGGCCCGACCCTGCTTAGCTTCCCAGATCCCACGAGATCGGGCGCGTTCAGGGTGGTATGGCCGGAGACGTTGGCGGCCGCCTCCAGGCGCCCTAAGAGTCCAGCGCCTGGGCTGGCAGCCCCCCGGGCAGCCCCCCCGGCCGCCAGGCGGAGCGCGGACCGGCCCCTCTCAGCTCTCGGGGACCCAGGCGCGCGGTCCGTCCCGCCCAGCCTCGAACGAGGTCCTCACCGCGGAGCTCGGCAGGCCGCGCATGCGCAGTCCAGGGGCCCCAAGGTCTGCGCCCGGGGGGCCGGGGGTCCGCCCCACGGGGCTGCGCTGCCCCACCGGGGGGGGGCGCGGGCGCCCGCGAGTTGCGGCGCCTTGCGCGGCGGCCTGCTGGTGTGCTGCTGGGGCGTGGGGGGATCCCCTCTGGGCCCCAGATTCCCTCGCTCGGCCCCCGGCGTGGGCTGGGGCGCGTGCGTGCGTGGGCTGCGTGGCCCTCGGCCCGAAGCGCGGCAGGTGCGCAGCTGGCTGGCTGTGGGGGGACCAAAAAGGAGCGGCCAAAGCCTACAGCACCCGGCATTCCCAGGCGGTCTCCCATCCAAGTCCTGACCGGGCCCGACCCTGCTTAGCTTCCCAGATCCCACGAGATCGGGCGCGTTCAGGGTGGTATGGCCGGAGACGTTGGCGGCCGCCTCCAGGCGCCCTAAGAGTCCAGCGCCTGGGCTGGCAGCCCCCCGGGCAGCCCCCCCGGCCGCCAGGCGGAGCGCGGACCGGCCCCTCTCAGCTCTCGGGGACCCAGGCGCGCGGTCCGTCCCGCCCAGCCTCGAACCAGGTCCTCACCGCGGAGCTCGGCAGGCCGCGCATGCGCAGTCCAGGGGCCCCAAGGTCTGCGCCCGGGGGGCCGGGGGTCCGCCCCACGGGGCTGCGCTGCCCCACCGGGGGGGGGCGCGGGCGCCCGCGAGTTGCGGCGCCTTGCGCGGCGGCCTGCTGGTGTGCTGCTGGGGCGTGGGGGGATCCCCTCTGGGCCCCAGAACCCCTCGCTCGGCCCCCGGCGTGGGCTGGGGCGCGTGCGTGCGTGGGCTGCGTGGCCCTCGGCCCGAAGCGCGGCAGGTGCGCAGCTGGCTGGCTGTGGGGGGACCAAAAAGGAGCGGCCAAAGCCTACAGCACCCGGCATTCCCAGGCGGTCTCCCATCCAAGTCCTGACCGGGCCCGACCCTGCTTAGCTTCCCAGATCCCACGAGATCGGGCGCGTTCAGGGTGGTATGGCCGGAGACGTTGGCGGCCGCCTCCAGGCGCCCTAAGAGTCCAGCGCCGGGGCTGGCAGCCCCCCGGGCAGCCCCCCCGGCCGCCAGGCGGAGCGCGGACCGGCCCCTCTCAGCTCTCGGGGACCCAGGCGCGCGGTCCGTCCCGCCCAGCCTCGAACCAGGTCCTCACCGCGGAGCTCGGCAGGCCGCGCATGCGCAGTCCAGGGGCCCCAAGGTCTGCGCCCGGGGGGCCGGGGGTCCGCCCCACGGGGCTGCGCTGCCCCACCGGGGGGGGGCGCGGGCGCCCGCCAGTTGCGGCGCCTTGCGCGGCGGCCTGCTGGTGTGCTGCTGGGGCGTGGGGGGATCCCCTCTGGGCCCCAGATTCCCTCGCTCGGCCCCCGGCGTGGGCTGGGGCGCGTGCGTGCGTGGGCTGCGTGGCCCTGGGCCTGAAGCGCGGCAGGTGCGCAGCTGGCTGGCTGTGGGGGGACCAAAAAGGAGCGGCCAAAGCCTACAGCACCCGGCATTCCCAGGCGGTCTCCCATCCAAGTCCTGACCGGGCCCGACCCTGCTTAGCTTCCCAGATCCCACGAGATCGGGCGCGTTCAGGGTGGTATGGCCGGAGACGTTGGCGGCCGCCTCCAGGCGCCCTAAGAGTCCAGCGCCTGGGCTGGCAGCCCCCCGGGCAGCCCCCCCGGCCGCCAGGCGGAGCGCGGACCGGCCCCTCTCAGCTCTCGGGGACCCAGGCGCGCGGTCCGTCCCGCCCAGCCTCGAACCAGGTCCTCACCGCGGAGCTCGGCAGGCCGCGCATGCGCAGTCCAGGGGCCCCAAGGTCTGCGCCCGGGGGGCCGGGGGTCCGCCCCACGGGGCTGCGCTGCCCCACCGGGGGGGGGCGCGGGCGCCCGCGAGTTGCGGCGCCTTGCGCGGCGGCCTGCTGGTGTGCTGCTGGGGCGTGGGGGGATCCCCTCTGGGCCCCAGATTCCCTCGCTCGGCCCCCGGCGTGGGCTGGGGCGCGTGCGTGCGTGGGCTGCGTGGCCCTCGGCCCGAAGCGCGGCAGGTGCGCAGCTGGCTGGCTGTGGGGGGACCAAAAAGGAGCGGCCAAAGCCTACAGCACCCGGCATTCCCAGGCGGTCTCCCATCCAAGTCCTGACCGGGCCCGACCCTGCTTAGCTTCCCAGATCCCACGAGATCGGGCGCGTTCAGGGTGGTATGGCCGGAGACGTTGGCGGCCGCCTCCAGGCGCCCTAAGAGTCCAGCGCCTGGGCTGGCAGCCCCCCGGGCAGCCCCCCCGGCCGCCAGGCGGAGCGCGGACCGGCCCCTCTCAGCTCTCGGGGACCCAGGCGCGCGGTCCGTCCCGCCCAGCCTCGAACCAGGTCCTCACCGCGGAGCTCGGCAGGCCGCGCATGCGCAGTCCAGGGGCCCCAAGGTCTGCGCCCGGGGGGCCGGGGGTCCGCCCCACGGGGCTGCGCTGCCCCACCGGGGGGGGGCGCGGGCGCCCGCGAGTTGCGGCGCCTTGCGCGGCGGCCTGCTGGTGTGCTGCTGGGGCGTGGGGGGATCCCCTCTGGGCCCCAGATTCCCTCGCTCGGCCCCCGGCGTGGGCTGGGGCGCGTGCGTGCGTGGGCTGCGTGGCCCTCGGCCCGAAGCGCGGCAGGTGCGCAGCTGGCTGGCTGTGGGGGGACCAAAAAGGAGCGGCCAAAGCCTACAGCACCCGGCATTCCCAGGCGGTCTCCCATCCAAGTCCTGACCGGGCCCGACCCTGCTTAGCTTCCCAGATCCCACGAGATCGGGCGCGTTCAGGGTGGTATGGCCGGAGACGTTGGCGGCCGCCTCCAGGCGCCCTAAGAGTCCAGCGCCTGGGCTGGCAGCCCCCCGGGCAGCCCCCCCGGCCGCCAGGCGGAGCGCGGACCGGCCCCTCTCAGCTCTCGGGGACCCAGGCGCGCGGTCCGTCCCGCCCAGCCTCGAACCAGGTCCTCACCGCGGAGCTCGGCAGGCCGCGCATGCGCAGTCCAGGGGCCCCAAGGTCTGCGCCCGGGGGGCCGGGGGTCCGCCCCACGGGGCTGCGCTGCCCCACCGGGGGGGGGCGCGGGCGCCCGCGAGTTGCGGCGCCTTGCGCGGCGGCCTGCTGGTGTGCTGCTGGGGCGTGGGGGGATCCCCTCTGGGCCCCAGATTCCCTCGCTCGGCCCCCGGCGTGGGCTGGGGCGCGTGCGTGCGTGGGCTGCGTGGCCCTCGGCCCGAAGCGCGGCAGGTGCGCAGCTGGCTGGCTGTGGGGGGACCAAAAAGGAGCGGCAAAAGCCTACAGCACCCGGCATTCCCAGGCGGTCTCCCATCCAAGTCCTGACCGGGCCCGACCCTGCTTAGCTTCCCAGATCCCACGAGATCGGGCGCGTTCAGGGTGGTATGGCCGGAGACGTTGGCGGCCGCCTCCAGGCGCCCTAAGAGTCCAGCGCCTGGGCTGGCAGCCCCCCGGGCAGCCCCCCCGGCCGCCAGGCGGAGCGCGGACCGGCCCCTCTCAGCTCTCGGGGACCCAGGCGCGCGGTCCGTCCCGCCCAGCCTCGAACCAGGTCCTCACCGCGGAGCTCGGCAGGCCGCGCATGCGCAGTCCAGGGGCCCCAAGGTCTGCGCCTGGGGGGCCGGGGGTCCGCCCCACGGGGCTGCGCTGCCCCACCGGCGGGCGCGGGCGCCCGCGAGTTGCGGCGCCTTGCGCGGCGGCCTGCTGGTGTGCTGCTGGGGCGTGGGGGGATCCCCTCTGGGCCCCAGATTCCCTCGCTCGGCCCCCGGCGTGGGCTGGGGCGCGTGCGTGCGTGGGCTGCGTGGCCCTCGGCCCGAAGCGCGGCAGGTGCGCAGCTGGCTGGCTGTGGGGGGACCAAAAAGGAGCGGCGAAAGCCTACAGCACCCGGCATTCCCAGGCGGTCTCCCATCCAAGTCCTGACCGGGCCCGACCCTGCTTAGCTTCCCAGATCCCACGAGATCGGGCGCGTTCAGGGTGGTATGGCCGGAGACGTTGGCGGCCGCCTCCAGGCGCCCTAAGAGTCCAGCGCCTGGGCTGGCAGCCCCCCGGGCAGCCCCCCCGGCCGCCAGGCGGAGCGCGGACCGGCCCCTCTCAGCTCTCGGGGACCCAGGCGCGCGGTCCGTCCCGCCCAGCCTCGAACCAGGTCCTCACCGCGGAGCTCGGCAGGCCGCGCATGCGCAGTCCAGGGGCCCCAAGGTCTGCGCCTGGGGGGCCGGGGGTCCGCCCCACGGGGCTGCGCTGCCCCACCGGGGGGGGCGCGGGCGCCCGCGAGTTGCGGCACCTTGCGCGGCGGCCTGCTGGTGTGCTGCTGGGGCGTGGGGGGTCCCCTCTGGGCCCCAGATTCCCTCGCTCGGCCCCCGGCGTGGGCTGGGGCGCGTGCGTGCGTGGGCTGCGTGGCCCTCGGCCCGAAGCGCGGCAGGTGCGCAGCTGGCTGGCTGTGGGGGGACCAAAAAGGAGCGGCGAAAGCCTACAGCACCCGGCATTCCCAGGCGGTCTCCCATCCAAGTCCTGACCGGGCCCGACCCTGCTTAGCTTCCCAGATCCCACGAGATCGGGCGCGTTCAGGGTGGTATGGCCGGAGACGTTGGCGGCCGCCTCCAGGCGCCCTAAGAGTCCAGCGCCTGGGCTGGCAGCCCCCCGGGCAGCCCCCCCGGCCGCCAGGCGGAGCGCGGACCGGCCCCTCTCAGCTCTCGGGGACCCAGGCGCGCGGTCCGTCCCGCCCAGCCTCGAACCAGGTCCTCACCGCGGAGCTCGGCAGGCCGCGCATGCGCAGTCCAGGGGCCCCAAGGTCTGCGCCTGGGGGGCCGGGGGTCCGCCCCACGGGGCTGCGCTGCCCCACCGGCGGGCGCGGGCGCCCGCGAGTTGCGGCGCCTTGCGCGGCGGCCTGCTGGTGTGCTGCTGGGGCGTGGGGGGATCCCCTCTGGGCCCCAGATTCCCTCGCTCGGCCCCCGGCGTGGGCTGGGGCGCGTGCGTGCGTGGGCTGCGTGGCCCTCGGCCCGAAGCGCGGCAGGTGCGCAGCTGGCTGGCTGTGGGGGGACCAAAAAGGAGCGGCGAAAGCCTACAGCACCCGGCATTCCCAGGCGGTCTCCCATCCAAGTCCTGACCGGGCCCGACCCTGCTTAGCTTCCCAGATCCCACGAGATCGGGCGCGTTCAGGGTGGTATGGCCGGAGACGTTGGCGGCCGCCTCCAGACGCCCTAAGAGTCCAGCGCCTGGGCTGGCAGCCCCCCGGGCAGCCCCCCCGGCCGCCAGGCGGAGCGCGGACCGGCCCCTCTCAGCTCTCGGGGACCCAGGCGCGCGGTCCGTCCCGCCCAGCCTCGAACCAGGTCCTCACCGCGGAGCTCGGCAGGCCGCGCATGCGCAGTCCAGGGGCCCCAAGGTCTGCGCCTGGGGGGCCGGGGGTCCGCCCCACGGGGCTGCGCTGCCCCACCGGGGGGGGCGCGGGCGCCCGCGAGTTGCGGCACCTTGCGCGGCGGCCTGCTGGTGTGCTGCTGGGGCGTGGGGGGTCCCCTCTGGGCCCCAGATTCCCTCGCTCGGCCCCCGGCGTGGGCTGGGGCGCGTGCGTGCGTGGGCTGCGTGGCCCTCGGCCCGAAGCGCGGCAGGTGCGCAGCTGGCTGGCTGTGGGGGGACCAAAAAGGAGCGGCAAAAGCCTACAGCACCCGGCATTCCCAGGCGGTCTCCCATCCAAGTCCTGACCGGGCCCGACCCTGCTTAGCTTCCCAGATCCCACGAGATCGGGCGCGTTCAGGGTGGTATGGCCGGAGACGTTGGCGGCCGCCTCCAGGCGCCCTAAGAGTCCAGCGCCTGGGCTGGCAGCCCCCCGGGCAGCCCCCCCGGCCGCCAGGCGGAGCGCGGACCGGCCCCTCTCAGCTCTCGGGGACCCAGGCGCGCGGTCCGTCCCGCCCAGCCTCGAACCAGGTCCTCACCGCGGAGCTCGGCAGGCCGCGCATGCGCAGTCCAGGGGCCCCAAGGTCTGCGCCCGGGGGGCCGGGGGTCCGCCCCACGGGGCTGCGCTGCCCCACCGGGGGGGGGCGCGGGCGCCCGCGAGTTGCGGCGCCTTGCGCGGCGGCCTGCTGGTGTGCTGCTGGGGCGTGGGGGGATCCCCTCTGGGCCCCAGATTCCCTCGCTCGGCCCCCGGCGTGGGCTGGGGCGCGTGCGTGCGTGGGCTGCGTGGCCCTCGGCCCGAAGCGCGGCAGGTGCGCAGCTGGCTGGCTGTGGGGGGACCAAAAAGGAGCGGCCAAAGCCTACAGCACCCGGCATTCCCAGGCGGTCTCCCATCCAAGTCCTGACCGGGCCCGACCCTGCTTAGCTTCCCAGATCCCACGAGATCGGGCGCGTTCAGGGTGGTATGGCCGGAGACGTTGGCGGCCGCCTCCAGGCGCCCTAAGAGTCCAGCGCCTGGGCTGGCAGCCCCCCGGGCAGCCCCCCCGGCCGCCAGGCGGAGCGCGGACCGGCCCCTCTCAGCTCTCGGGGACCCAGGCGCGCGGTCCGTCCCGCCCAGCCTCGAACCAGGTCCTCACCGCGGAGCTCGGCAGGCCGCGCATGCGCAGTCCAGGGGCCCCAAGGTCTGCGCCCGGGGGGCCGGGGGTCCGCCCCACGGGGCTGCGCTGCCCCACCGGGGGGGGGCGCGGGCGCCCGCGAGTTGCGGCGCCTTGCGCGGCGGCCTGCTGGTGTGCTGCTGGGGCGTGGGGGGATCCCCTCTGGGCCCCAGATTCCCTCGCTCGGCCCCCGGCGTGGGCTGGGGCGCGTGCGTGCGTGGGCTGCGTGGCCCTCGGCCCGAAGCGCGGCAGGTGCGCAGCTGGCTGGCTGTGGGGGGACCAAAAAGGAGCGGCCAAAGCCTACAGCACCCGGCATTCCCAGGCGGTCTCCCATCCAAGTCCTGACCGGGCCCGACCCTGCTTAGCTTCCCAGATCCCACGAGATCGGGCGCGTTCAGGGTGGTATGGCCGGAGACGTTGGCGGCCGCCTCCAGGCGCCCTAAGAGTCCAGCGCCTGGGCTGGCAGCCCCCCGGGCAGCCCCCCCGGCCGCCAGGCGGAGCGCGGACCGGCCCCTCTCAGCTCTCGGGGACCCAGGCGCGCGGTCCGTCCCGCCCAGCCTCGAACCAGGTCCTCACCGCGGAGCTCGGCAGGCCGCGCATGCGCAGTCCAGGGGCCCCAAGGTCTGCGCCCGGGGGGCCGGGGGTCCGCCCCACGGGGCTGCGCTGCCCCACCGGGGGGGGGCGCGGGCGCCCGCGAGTTGCGGCGCCTTGCGCGGCGGCCTGCTGGTGTGCTGCTGGGGCGTGGGGGGATCCCCTCTGGGCCCCAGATTCCCTCGCTCGGCCCCCGGCGTGGGCTGGGGCGCGTGCGTGCGTGGGCTGCGTGGCCCTCGGCCCGAAGCGCGGCAGGTGCGCAGCTGGCTGGCTGTGGGGGGACCAAAAAGGAGCGGCCAAAGCCTACAGCACCCGGCATTCCCAGGCGGTCTCCCATCCAAGTCCTGACCGGGCCCGACCCTGCTTAGCTTCCCAGATCCCACGAGATCGGGCGCGTTCAGGGTGGTATGGCCGGAGACGTTGGCGGCCGCCTCCAGGCGCCCTAAGAGTCCAGCGCCTGGGCTGGCAGCCCCCCGGGCAGCCCCCCCGGCCGCCAGGCGGAGCGCGGACCGGCCCCTCTCAGCTCTCGGGGACCCAGGCGCGCGGTCCGTCCCGCCCAGCCTCGAACCAGGTCCTCACCGCGGAGCTCGGCAGGCCGCGCATGCGCAGTCCAGGGGCCCCAAGGTCTGCGCCCGGGGGGCCGGGGGTCCGCCCCACGGGGCTGCGCTGCCCCACCGGGGGGGGGCGCGGGCGCCCGCGAGTTGCGGCGCCTTGCGCGGCGGCCTGCTGGTGTGCTGCTGGGGCGTGGGGGGATCCCCTCTGGGCCCCAGAACCCCTCGCTCGGCCCCCGGCGTGGGCTGGGGCGCGTGCGTGCGTGGGCTGCGTGGCCCTCGGCCCGAAGCGCGGCAGGTGCGCAGCTGGCTGGCTGTGGGGGGACCAAAAAGGAGCGGCCAAAGCCTACAGCACCCGGCATTCCCAGGCGGTCTCCCATCCAAGTCCTGACCGGGCCCGACCCTGCTTAGCTTCCCAGATCCCACGAGATCGGGCGCGTTCAGGGTGGTATGGCCGGAGACGTTGGCGGCCGCCTCCAGGCGCCCTAAGAGTCCAGCGCCTGGGCTGGCAGCCCCCCGGGCAGCCCCCCCGGCCGCCAGGCGGAGCGCGGACCGGCCCCTCTCAGCTCTCGGGGACCCAGGCGCGCGGTCCGTCCCGCCCAGCCTCGAACCAGGTCCTCACCGCGGAGCTCGGCAGGCCGCGCATGCGCAGTCCAGGGGCCCCAAGGTCTGCGCCCGGGGGGCCGGGGGTCCGCCCCACGGGGCTGCGCTGCCCCACCGGGGGGGGGCGCGGGCGCCCGCCAGTTGCGGCGCCTTGCGCGGCGGCCTGCTGGTGTGCTGCTGGGGCGTGGGGGGATCCCCTCTGGGCCCCAGATTCCCTCGCTCGGCCCCCGGCGTGGGCTGGGGCGCGTGCGTGCGTGGGCTGCGTGGCCCTGGGCCTGAAGCGCGGCAGGTGCGCAGCTGGCTGGCTGTGGGGGGACCAAAAAGGAGCGGCCAAAGCCTACAGCACCCGGCATTCCCAGGCGGTCTCCCATCCAAGTCCTGACCGGGCCCGACCCTGCTTAGCTTCCCAGATCCCACGAGATCGGGCGCGTTCAGGGTGGTATGGCCGGAGACGTTGGCGGCCGCCTCCAGGCGCCCTAAGAGTCCAGCGCCTGGGCTGGCAGCCCCCCGGGCAGCCCCCCCGGCCGCCAGGCGGAGCGCGGACCGGCCCCTCTCAGCTCTCGGGGACCCAGGCGCGCGGTCCGTCCCGCCCAGCCTCGAACCAGGTCCTCACCGCGGAGCTCGGCAGGCCGCGCATGCGCAGTCCAGGGGCCCCAAGGTCTGCGCCCGGGGGGCCGGGGGTCCGCCCCACGGGGCTGCGCTGCCCCACCGGGGGGGGGCGCGGGCGCCCGCGAGTTGCGGCGCCTTGCGCGGCGGCCTGCTGGTGTGCTGCTGGGGCGTGGGGGGATCCCCTCTGGGCCCCAGATTCCCTCGCTCGGCCCCCGGCGTGGGCTGGGGCGCGTGCGTGCGTGGGCTGCGTGGCCCTCGGCCCGAAGCGCGGCAGGTGCGCAGCTGGCTGGCTGTGGGGGGACCAAAAAGGAGCGGCCAAAGCCTACAGCACCCGGCATTCCCAGGCGGTCTCCCATCCAAGTCCTGACCGGGCCCGACCCTGCTTAGCTTCCCAGATCCCACGAGATCGGGCGCGTTCAGGGTGGTATGGCCGGAGACGTTGGCGGCCGCCTCCAGGCGCCCTAAGAGTCCAGCGCCTGGGCTGGCAGCCCCCCGGGCAGCCCCCCCGGCCGCCAGGCGGAGCGCGGACCGGCCCCTCTCAGCTCTCGGGGACCCAGGCGCGCGGTCCGTCCCGCCCAGCCTCGAACCAGGTCCTCACCGCGGAGCTCGGCAGGCCGCGCATGCGCAGTCCAGGGGCCCCAAGGTCTGCGCCCGGGGGGCCGGGGGTCCGCCCCACGGGGCTGCGCTGCCCCACCGGGGGGGGGCGCGGGCGCCCGCGAGTTGCGGCGCCTTGCGCGGCGGCCTGCTGGTGTGCTGCTGGGGCGTGGGGGGATCCCCTCTGGGCCCCAGAACCCCTCGCTCGGCCCCCGGCGTGGGCTGGGGCGCGTGCGTGCGTGGGCTGCGTGGCCCTCGGCCCGAAGCGCGGCAGGTGCGCAGCTGGCTGGCTGTGGGGGGACCAAAAAGGAGCGGCCAAAGCCTACAGCACCCGGCATTCCCAGGCGGTCTCCCATCCAAGTCCTGACCGGGCCCGACCCTGCTTAGCTTCCCAGATCCCACGAGATCGGGCGCGTTCAGGGTGGTATGGCCGGAGACGTTGGCGGCCGCCTCCAGGCGCCCTAAGAGTCCAGCGCCTGGGCTGGCAGCCCCCCGGGCAGCCCCCCCGGCCGCCAGGCGGAGCGCGGACCGGCCCCTCTCAGCTCTCGGGGACCCAGGCGCGCGGTCCGTCCCGCCCAGCCTCGAACGAGGTCCTCACCGCGGAGCTCGGCAGGCCGCGCATGCGCAGTCCAGGGGCCCCAAGGTCTGCGCCCGGGGGGCCGGGGGTCCGCCCCACGGGGCTGCGCTGCCCCACCGGGGGGGGGCGCGGGCGCCCGCGAGTTGCGGCGCCTTGCGCGGCGGCCTGCTGGTGTGCTGCTGGGGCGTGGGGGGATCCCCTCTGGGCCCCAGATTCCCTCGCTCGGCCCCCGGCGTGGGCTGGGGCGCGTGCGTGCGTGGGCTGCGTGGCCCTCGGCCCGAAGCGCGGCAGGTGCGCAGCTGGCTGGCTGTGGGGGGACCAAAAAGGAGCGGCCAAAGCCTACAGCACCCGGCATTCCCAGGCGGTCTCCCATCCAAGTCCTGACCGGGCCCGACCCTGCTTAGCTTCCCAGATCCCACGAGATCGGGCGCGTTCAGGGTGGTATGGCCGGAGACGTTGGCGGCCGCCTCCAGGCGCCCTAAGAGTCCAGCGCCTGGGCTGGCAGCCCCCCGGGCAGCCCCCCCGGCCGCCAGGCGGAGCGCGGACCGGCCCCTCTCAGCTCTCGGGGACCCAGGCGCGCGGTCCGTCCCGCCCAGCCTCGAACCAGGTCCTCACCGCGGAGCTCGGCAGGCCGCGCATGCGCAGTCCAGGGGCCCCAAGGTCTGCGCCCGGGGGGCCGGGGGTCCGCCCCACGGGGCTGCGCTGCCCCACCGGGGGGGGGCGCGGGCGCCCGCGAGTTGCGGCGCCTTGCGCGGCGGCCTGCTGGTGTGCTGCTGGGGCGTGGGGGGATCCCCTCTGGGCCCCAGAACCCCTCGCTCGGCCCCCGGCGTGGGCTGGGGCGCGTGCGTGCGTGGGCTGCGTGGCCCTCGGCCCGAAGCGCGGCAGGTGCGCAGCTGGCTGGCTGTGGGGGGACCAAAAAGGAGCGGCCAAAGCCTACAGCACCCGGCATTCCCAGGCGGTCTCCCATCCAAGTCCTGACCGGGCCCGACCCTGCTTAGCTTCCCAGATCCCACGAGATCGGGCGCGTTCAGGGTGGTATGGCCGGAGACGTTGGCGGCCGCCTCCAGGCGCCCTAAGAGTCCAGCGCCGGGGCTGGCAGCCCCCCGGGCAGCCCCCCCGGCCGCCAGGCGGAGCGCGGACCGGCCCCTCTCAGCTCTCGGGGACCCAGGCGCGCGGTCCGTCCCGCCCAGCCTCGAACCAGGTCCTCACCGCGGAGCTCGGCAGGCCGCGCATGCGCAGTCCAGGGGCCCCAAGGTCTGCGCCCGGGGGGCCGGGGGTCCGCCCCACGGGGCTGCGCTGCCCCACCGGGGGGGGGCGCGGGCGCCCGCCAGTTGCGGCGCCTTGCGCGGCGGCCTGCTGGTGTGCTGCTGGGGCGTGGGGGGATCCCCTCTGGGCCCCAGATTCCCTCGCTCGGCCCCCGGCGTGGGCTGGGGCGCGTGCGTGCGTGGGCTGCGTGGCCCTGGGCCTGAAGCGCGGCAGGTGCGCAGCTGGCTGGCTGTGGGGGGACCAAAAAGGAGCGGCCAAAGCCTACAGCACCCGGCATTCCCAGGCGGTCTCCCATCCAAGTCCTGACCGGGCCCGACCCTGCTTAGCTTCCCAGATCCCACGAGATCGGGCGCGTTCAGGGTGGTATGGCCGGAGACGTTGGCGGCCGCCTCCAGGCGCCCTAAGAGTCCAGCGCCTGGGCTGGCAGCCCCCCGGGCAGCCCCCCCGGCCGCCAGGCGGAGCGCGGACCGGCCCCTCTCAGCTCTCGGGGACCCAGGCGCGCGGTCCGTCCCGCCCAGCCTCGAACCAGGTCCTCACCGCGGAGCTCGGCAGGCCGCGCATGCGCAGTCCAGGGGCCCCAAGGTCTGCGCCCGGGGGGCCGGGGGTCCGCCCCACGGGGCTGCGCTGCCCCACCGGGGGGGGGCGCGGGCGCCCGCGAGTTGCGGCGCCTTGCGCGGCGGCCTGCTGGTGTGCTGCTGGGGCGTGGGGGGATCCCCTCTGGGCCCCAGATTCCCTCGCTCGGCCCCCGGCGTGGGCTGGGGCGCGTGCGTGCGTGGGCTGCGTGGCCCTCGGCCCGAAGCGCGGCAGGTGCGCAGCTGGCTGGCTGTGGGGGGACCAAAAAGGAGCGGCCAAAGCCTACAGCACCCGGCATTCCCAGGCGGTCTCCCATCCAAGTCCTGACCGGGCCCGACCCTGCTTAGCTTCCCAGATCCCACGAGATCGGGCGCGTTCAGGGTGGTATGGCCGGAGACGTTGGCGGCCGCCTCCAGGCGCCCTAAGAGTCCAGCGCCTGGGCTGGCAGCCCCCCGGGCAGCCCCCCCGGCCGCCAGGCGGAGCGCGGACCGGCCCCTCTCAGCTCTCGGGGACCCAGGCGCGCGGTCCGTCCCGCCCAGCCTCGAACCAGGTCCTCACCGCGGAGCTCGGCAGGCCGCGCATGCGCAGTCCAGGGGCCCCAAGGTCTGCGCCCGGGGGGCCGGGGGTCCGCCCCACGGGGCTGCGCTGCCCCACCGGGGGGGGGCGCGGGCGCCCGCGAGTTGCGGCGCCTTGCGCGGCGGCCTGCTGGTGTGCTGCTGGGGCGTGGGGGGATCCCCTCTGGGCCCCAGATTCCCTCGCTCGGCCCCCGGCGTGGGCTGGGGCGCGTGCGTGCGTGGGCTGCGTGGCCCTCGGCCCGAAGCGCGGCAGGTGCGCAGCTGGCTGGCTGTGGGGGGACCAAAAAGGAGCGGCAAAAGCCTACAGCACCCGGCATTCCCAGGCGGTCTCCCATCCAAGTCCTGACCGGGCCCGACCCTGCTTAGCTTCCCAGATCCCACGAGATCGGGCGCGTTCAGGGTGGTATGGCCGGAGACGTTGGCGGCCGCCTCCAGGCGCCCTAAGAGTCCAGCGCCTGGGCTGGCAGCCCCCCGGGCAGCCCCCCCGGCCGCCAGGCGGAGCGCGG
This sequence comes from Molossus alvarezi, assembly GCA_037176705.1. Lineage (NCBI taxonomy): Eukaryota > Metazoa > Chordata > Mammalia > Chiroptera > Molossidae > Molossus > Molossus alvarezi. The sequence goes on from JBAWUJ010000157.1 coordinate 49,873, forward strand.
ACCGGCCCCTCTCAGCTCTCGGGGACCCAGGCGCGCGGTCCGTCCCGCCCAGCCTCGAACCAGGTCCTCACCGCGGAGCTCGGCAGGCCGCGCATGCGCAGTCCAGGGGCCCCAAGGTCTGCGCCTGGGGGGCCGGGGGTCCGCCCCACGGGGCTGCGCTGCCCCACCGGCGGGCGCGGGCGCCCGCGAGTTGCGGCGCCTTGCGCGGCGGCCTGCTGGTGTGCTGCTGGGGCGTGGGGGGATCCCCTCTGGGCCCCAGATTCCCTCGCTCGGCCCCCGGCGTGGGCTGGGGCGCGTGCGTGCGTGGGCTGCGTGGCCCTCGGCCCGAAGCGCGGCAGGTGCGCAGCTGGCTGGCTGTGGGGGGACCAAAAAGGAGCGGCGAAAGCCTACAGCACCCGGCATTCCCAGGCGGTCTCCCATCCAAGTCCTGACCGGGCCCGACCCTGCTTAGCTTCCCAGATCCCACGAGATCGGGCGCGTTCAGGGTGGTATGGCCGGAGACGTTGGCGGCCGCCTCCAGGCGCCCTAAGAGTCCAGCGCCTGGGCTGGCAGCCCCCCGGGCAGCCCCCCCGGCCGCCAGGCGGAGCGCGGACCGGCCCCTCTCAGCTCTCGGGGACCCAGGCGCGCGGTCCGTCCCGCCCAGCCTCGAACCAGGTCCTCACCGCGGAGCTCGGCAGGCCGCGCATGCGCAGTCCAGGGGCCCCAAGGTCTGCGCCTGGGGGGCCGGGGGTCCGCCCCACGGGGCTGCGCTGCCCCACCGGGGGGGGCGCGGGCGCCCGCGAGTTGCGGCACCTTGCGCGGCGGCCTGCTGGTGTGCTGCTGGGGCGTGGGGGGTCCCCTCTGGGCCCCAGATTCCCTCGCTCGGCCCCCGGCGTGGGCTGGGGCGCGTGCGTGCGTGGGCTGCGTGGCCCTCGGCCCGAAGCGCGGCAGGTGCGCAGCTGGCTGGCTGTGGGGGGACCAAAAAGGAGCGGCGAAAGCCTACAGCACCCGGCATTCCCAGGCGGTCTCCCATCCAAGTCCTGACCGGGCCCGACCCTGCTTAGCTTCCCAGATCCCACGAGATCGGGCGCGTTCAGGGTGGTATGGCCGGAGACGTTGGCGGCCGCCTCCAGGCGCCCTAAGAGTCCAGCGCCTGGGCTGGCAGCCCCCCGGGCAGCCCCCCCGGCCGCCAGGCGGAGCGCGGACCGGCCCCTCTCAGCTCTCGGGGACCCAGGCGCGCGGTCCGTCCCGCCCAGCCTCGAACCAGGTCCTCACCGCGGAGCTCGGCAGGCCGCGCATGCGCAGTCCAGGGGCCCCAAGGTCTGCGCCTGGGGGGCCGGGGGTCCGCCCCACGGGGCTGCGCTGCCCCACCGGCGGGCGCGGGCGCCCGCGAGTTGCGGCGCCTTGCGCGGCGGCCTGCTGGTGTGCTGCTGGGGCGTGGGGGGATCCCCTCTGGGCCCCAGATTCCCTCGCTCGGCCCCCGGCGTGGGCTGGGGCGCGTGCGTGCGTGGGCTGCGTGGCCCTCGGCCCGAAGCGCGGCAGGTGCGCAGCTGGCTGGCTGTGGGGGGACCAAAAAGGAGCGGCGAAAGCCTACAGCACCCGGCATTCCCAGGCGGTCTCCCATCCAAGTCCTGACCGGGCCCGACCCTGCTTAGCTTCCCAGATCCCACGAGATCGGGCGCGTTCAGGGTGGTATGGCCGGAGACGTTGGCGGCCGCCTCCAGACGCCCTAAGAGTCCAGCGCCTGGGCTGGCAGCCCCCCGGGCAGCCCCCCCGGCCGCCAGGCGGAGCGCGGACCGGCCCCTCTCAGCTCTCGGGGACCCAGGCGCGCGGTCCGTCCCGCCCAGCCTCGAACCAGGTCCTCACCGCGGAGCTCGGCAGGCCGCGCATGCGCAGTCCAGGGGCCCCAAGGTCTGCGCCTGGGGGGCCGGGGGTCCGCCCCACGGGGCTGCGCTGCCCCACCGGGGGGGGCGCGGGCGCCCGCGAGTTGCGGCACCTTGCGCGGCGGCCTGCTGGTGTGCTGCTGGGGCGTGGGGGGTCCCCTCTGGGCCCCAGATTCCCTCGCTCGGCCCCCGGCGTGGGCTGGGGCGCGTGCGTGCGTGGGCTGCGTGGCCCTCGGCCCGAAGCGCGGCAGGTGCGCAGCTGGCTGGCTGTGGGGGGACCAAAAAGGAGCGGCAAAAGCCTACAGCACCCGGCATTCCCAGGCGGTCTCCCATCCAAGTCCTGACCGGGCCCGACCCTGCTTAGCTTCCCAGATCCCACGAGATCGGGCGCGTTCAGGGTGGTATGGCCGGAGACGTTGGCGGCCGCCTCCAGGCGCCCTAAGAGTCCAGCGCCTGGGCTGGCAGCCCCCCGGGCAGCCCCCCCGGCCGCCAGGCGGAGCGCGGACCGGCCCCTCTCAGCTCTCGGGGACCCAGGCGCGCGGTCCGTCCCGCCCAGCCTCGAACCAGGTCCTCACCGCGGAGCTCGGCAGGCCGCGCATGCGCAGTCCAGGGGCCCCAAGGTCTGCGCCTGGGGGGCCGGGGGTCCGCCCCACGGGGCTGCGCTGCCCCACCGGCGGGCGCGGGCGCCCGCGAGTTGCGGCGCCTTGCGCGGCGGCCTGCTGGTGTGCTGCTGGGGCGTGGGGGGATCCCCTCTGGGCCCCAGATTCCCTCGCTCGGCCCCCGGCGTGGGCTGGGGCGCGTGCGTGCGTGGGCTGCGTGGCCCTCGGCCCGAAGCGCGGCAGGTGCGCAGCTGGCTGGCTGTGGGGGGACCAAAAAGGAGCGGCGAAAGCCTACAGCACCCGGCATTCCCAGGCGGTCTCCCATCCAAGTCCTGACCGGGCCCGACCCTGCTTAGCTTCCCAGATCCCACGAGATCGGGCGCGTTCAGGGTGGTATGGCCGGAGACGTTGGCGGCCGCCTCCAGGCGCCCTAAGAGTCCAGCGCCTGGGCTGGCAGCCCCCCGGGCAGCCCCCCCGGCCGCCAGGCGGAGCGCGGACCGGCCCCTCTCAGCTCTCGGGGACCCAGGCGCGCGGTCCGTCCCGCCCAGCCTCGAACCAGGTCCTCACCGCGGAGCTCGGCAGGCCGCGCATGCGCAGTCCAGGGGCCCCAAGGTCTGCGCCTGGGGGGCCGGGGGTCCGCCCCACGGGGCTGCGCTGCCCCACCGGCGGGCGCGGGCGCCCGCGAGTTGCGGCGCCTTGCGCGGCGGCCTGCTGGTGTGCTGCTGGGGCGTGGGGGGATCCCCTCTGGGCCCCAGATTCCCTCGCTCGGCCCCCGGCGTGGGCTGGGGCGCGTGCGTGCGTGGGCTGCGTGGCCCTCGGCCCGAAGCGCGGCAGGTGCGCAGCTGGCTGGCTGTGGGGGGACCAAAAAGGAGCGGCGAAAGCCTACAGCACCCGGCATTCCCAGGCGGTCTCCCATCCAAGTCCTGACCGGGCCCGACCCTGCTTAGCTTCCCAGATCCCACGAGATCGGGCGCGTTCAGGGTGGTATGGCCGGAGACGTTGGCGGCCGCCTCCAGGCGCCCTAAGAGTCCAGCGCCTGGGCTGGCAGCCCCCCGGGCAGCCCCCCCGGCCGCCAGGCGGAGCGCGGACCGGCCCCTCTCAGCTCTCGGGGACCCAGGCGCGCGGTCCGTCCCGCCCAGCCTCGAACCAGGTCCTCACCGCGGAGCTCGGCAGGCCGCGCATGCGCAGTCCAGGGGCCCCAAGGTCTGCGCCTGGGGGGCCGGGGGTCCGCCCCACGGGGCTGCGCTGCCCCACCGGCGGGCGCGGGCGCCCGCGAGTTGCGGCGCCTTGCGCGGCGGCCTGCTGGTGTGCTGCTGGGGCGTGGGGGGATCCCCTCTGGGCCCCAGATTCCCTCGCTCGGCCCCCGGCGTGGGCTGGGGCGCGTGCGTGCGTGGGCTGCGTGGCCCTCGGCCCGAAGCGCGGCAGGTGCGCAGCTGGCTGGCTGTGGGGGGACCAAAAAGGAGCGGCGAAAGCCTACAGCACCCGGCATTCCCAGGCGGTCTCCCATCCAAGTCCTGACCGGGCCCGACCCTGCTTAGCTTCCCAGATCCCACGAGATCGGGCGCGTTCAGGGTGGTATGGCCGGAGACGTTGGCGGCCGCCTCCAGGCGCCCTAAGAGTCCAGCGCCTGGGCTGGCAGCCCCCCGGGCAGCCCCCCCGGCCGCCAGGCGGAGCGCGGACCGGCCCCTCTCAGCTCTCGGGGACCCAGGCGCGCGGTCCGTCCCGCCCAGCCTCGAACCAGGTCCTCACCGCGGAGCTCGGCAGGCCGCGCATGCGCAGTCCAGGGGCCCCAAGGTCTGCGCCTGGGGGGCCGGGGGTCCGCCCCACGGGGCTGCGCTGCCCCACCGGCGGGCGCGGGCGCCCGCGAGTTGCGGCGCCTTGCGCGGCGGCCTGCTGGTGTGCTGCTGGGGCGTGGGGGGATCCCCTCTGGGCCCCAGATTCCCTCGCTCGGCCCCCGGCGTGGGCTGGGGCGCGTGCGTGCGTGGGCTGCGTGGCCCTCGGCCCGAAGCGCGGCAGGTGCGCAGCTGGCTGGCTGTGGGGGGACCAAAAAGGAGCGGCGAAAGCCTACAGCACCCGGCATTCCCAGGCGGTCTCCCATCCAAGTCCTGACCGGGCCCGACCCTGCTTAGCTTCCCAGATCCCACGAGATCGGGCGCGTTCAGGGTGGTATGGCCGGAGACGTTGGCGGCCGCCTCCAGGCGCCCTAAGAGTCCAGCGCCTGGGCTGGCAGCCCCCCGGGCAGCCCCCCCGGCCGCCAGGCGGAGCGCGGACCGGCCCCTCTCAGCTCTCGGGGACCCAGGCGCGCGGTCCGTCCCGCCCAGCCTCGAACCAGGTCCTCACCGCGGAGCTCGGCAGGCCGCGCATGCGCAGTCCAGGGGCCCCAAGGTCTGCGCCTGGGGGGCCGGGGGTCCGCCCCACGGGGCTGCGCTGCCCCACCGGCGGGCGCGGGCGCCCGCGAGTTGCGGCGCCTTGCGCGGCGGCCTGCTGGTGTGCTGCTGGGGCGTGGGGGGATCCCCTCTGGGCCCCAGATTCCCTCGCTCGGCCCCCGGCGTGGGCTGGGGCGCGTGCGTGCGTGGGCTGCGTGGCCCTCGGCCCGAAGCGCGGCAGGTGCGCAGCTGGCTGGCTGTGGGGGGACCAAAAAGGAGCGGCGAAAGCCTACAGCACCCGGCATTCCCAGGCGGTCTCCCATCCAAGTCCTGACCGGGCCCGACCCTGCTTAGCTTCCCAGATCCCACGAGATCGGGCGCGTTCAGGGTGGTATGGCCGGAGACGTTGGCGGCCGCCTCCAGGCGCCCTAAGAGTCCAGCGCCTGGGCTGGCAGCCCCCCGGGCAGCCCCCCCGGCCGCCAGGCGGAGCGCGGACCGGCCCCTCTCAGCTCTCGGGGACCCAGGCGCGCGGTCCGTCCCGCCCAGCCTCGAACCAGGTCCTCACCGCGGAGCTCGGCAGGCCGCGCATGCGCAGTCCAGGGGCCCCAAGGTCTGCGCCTGGGGGGCCGGGGGTCCGCCCCACGGGGCTGCGCTGCCCCACCGGCGGGCGCGGGCGCCCGCGAGTTGCGGCGCCTTGCGCGGCGGCCTGCTGGTGTGCTGCTGGGGCGTGGGGGGATCCCCTCTGGGCCCCAGATTCCCTCGCTCGGCCCCCGGCGTGGGCTGGGGCGCGTGCGTGCGTGGGCTGCGTGGCCCTCGGCCCGAAGCGCGGCAGGTGCGCAGCTGGCTGGCTGTGGGGGGACCAAAAAGGAGCGGCGAAAGCCTACAGCACCCGGCATTCCCAGGCGGTCTCCCATCCAAGTCCTGACCGGGCCCGACCCTGCTTAGCTTCCCAGATCCCACGAGATCGGGCGCGTTCAGGGTGGTATGGCCGGAGACGTTGGCGGCCGCCTCCAGGCGCCCTAAGAGTCCAGCGCCTGGGCTGGCAGCCCCCCGGGCAGCCCCCCCGGCCGCCAGGCGGAGCGCGGACCGGCCCCTCTCAGCTCTCGGGGACCCAGGCGCGCGGTCCGTCCCGCCCAGCCTCGAACCAGGTCCTCACCGCGGAGCTCGGCAGGCCGCGCATGCGCAGTCCAGGGGCCCCAAGGTCTGCGCCTGGGGGGCCGGGGGTCCGCCCCACGGGGCTGCGCTGCCCCACCGGCGGGCGCGGGCGCCCGCGAGTTGCGGCGCCTTGCGCGGCGGCCTGCTGGTGTGCTGCTGGGGCGTGGGGGGATCCCCTCTGGGCCCCAGATTCCCTCGCTCGGCCCCCGGCGTGGGCTGGGGCGCGTGCGTGCGTGGGCTGCGTGGCCCTCGGCCCGAAGCGCGGCAGGTGCGCAGCTGGCTGGCTGTGGGGGGACCAAAAAGGAGCGGCGAAAGCCTACAGCACCCGGCATTCCCAGGCGGTCTCCCATCCAAGTCCTGACCGGGCCCGACCCTGCTTAGCTTCCCAGATCCCACGAGATCGGGCGCGTTCAGGGTGGTATGGCCGGAGACGTTGGCGGCCGCCTCCAGGCGCCCTAAGAGTCCAGCGCCTGGGCTGGCAGCCCCCCGGGCAGCCCCCCCGGCCGCCAGGCGGAGCGCGGACCGGCCCCTCTCAGCTCTCGGGGACCCAGGCGCGCGGTCCGTCCCGCCCAGCCTCGAACCAGGTCCTCACCGCGGAGCTCGGCAGGCCGCGCATGCGCAGTCCAGGGGCCCCAAGGTCTGCGCCTGGGGGGCCGGGGGTCCGCCCCACGGGGCTGCGCTGCCCCACCGGGGGGGGCGCGGGCGCCCGCGAGTTGCGGCACCTTGCGCGGCGGCCTGCTGGTGTGCTGCTGGGGCGTGGGGGGTCCCCTCTGGGCCCCAGATTCCCTCGCTCGGCCCCCGGCGTGGGCTGGGGCGCGTGCGTGTGTGGGCTGCGTGGCCCTCGGCCCGAAGCGCGGCAGGTGCGCAGCTGGCTGGCTGTGGGGGGACCAAAAAGGAGCGGCGAAAGCCTACAGCACCCGGCATTCCCAGGCGGTCTCCCATCCAAGTCCTGACCGGGCCCGACCCTGCTTAGCTTCCCAGATCCCACGAGATCGGGCGCGTTCAGGGTGGTATGGCCGGAGACGTTGGCGGCCGCCTCCAGGCGCCCTAAGAGTCCAGCGCCTGGGCTGGCAGCCCCCCGGGCAGCCCCCCCGGCCGCCAGGCGGAGCGCGGACCGGCCCCTCTCAGCTCTCGGGGACCCAGGCGCGCGGTCCGTCCCGCCCAGCCTCGAACCAGGTCCTCACCGCGGAGCTCGGCAGGCCGCGCATGCGCAGTCCAGGGGCCCCAAGGTCTGCGCCTGGGGGGCCGGGGGTCCGCCCCACGGGGCTGCGCTGCCCCACCGGCGGGCGCGGGCGCCCGCGAGTTGCGGCGCCTTGCGCGGCGGCCTGCTGGTGTGCTGCTGGGGCGTGGGGGGATCCCCTCTGGGCCCCAGATTCCCTCGCTCGGCCCCCGGCGTGGGCTGGGGCGCGTGCGTGCGTGGGCTGCGTGGCCCTCGGCCCGAAGCGCGGCAGGTGCGCAGCTGGCTGGCTGTGGGGGGACCAAAAAGGAGCGGCGAAAGCCTACAGCACCCGGCATTCCCAGGCGGTCTCCCATCCAAGTCCTGACCGGGCCCGACCCTGCTTAGCTTCCCAGATCCCACGAGATCGGGCGCGTTCAGGGTGGTATGGCCGGAGACGTTGGCGGCCGCCTCCAGGCGCCCTAAGAGTCCAGCGCCTGGGCTGGCAGCCCCCCGGGCAGCCCCCCCGGCCGCCAGGCGGAGCGCGGACCGGCCCCTCTCAGCTCTCGGGGACCCAGGCGCGCGGTCCGTCCCGCCCAGCCTCGAACCAGGTCCTCACCGCGGAGCTCGGCAGGCCGCGCATGCGCAGTCCAGGGGCCCCAAGGTCTGCGCCTGGGGGGCCGGGGGTCCGCCCCACGGGGCTGCGCTGCCCCACCGGCGGGCGCGGGCGCCCGCGAGTTGCGGCGCCTTGCGCGGCGGCCTGCTGGTGTGCTGCTGGGGCGTGGGGGGATCCCCTCTGGGCCCCAGATTCCCTCGCTCGGCCCCCGGCGTGGGCTGGGGCGCGTGCGTGCGTGGGCTGCGTGGCCCTCGGCCCGAAGCGCGGCAGGTGCGCAGCTGGCTGGCTGTGGGGGGACCAAAAAGGAGCGGCGAAAGCCTACAGCACCCGGCATTCCCAGGCGGTCTCCCATCCAAGTCCTGACCGGGCCCGACCCTGCTTAGCTTCCCAGATCCCACGAGATCGGGCGCGTTCAGGGTGGTATGGCCGGAGACGTTGGCGGCCGCCTCCAGGCGCCCTAAGAGTCCAGCGCCTGGGCTGGCAGCCCCCCGGGCAGCCCCCCCGGCCGCCAGGCGGAGCGCGGACCGGCCCCTCTCAGCTCTCGGGGACCCAGGCGCGCGGTCCGTCCCGCCCAGCCTCGAACCAGGTCCTCACCGCGGAGCTCGGCAGGCCGCGCATGCGCAGTCCAGGGGCCCCAAGGTCTGCGCCTGGGGGGCCGGGGGTCCGCCCCACGGGGCTGCGCTGCCCCACCGGCGGGCGCGGGCGCCCGCGAGTTGCGGCGCCTTGCGCGGCGGCCTGCTGGTGTGCTGCTGGGGCGTGGGGGGATCCCCTCTGGGCCCCAGATTCCCTCGCTCGGCCCCCGGCGTGGGCTGGGGCGCGTGCGTGCGTGGGCTGCGTGGCCCTCGGCCCGAAGCGCGGCAGGTGCGCAGCTGGCTGGCTGTGGGGGGACCAAAAAGGAGCGGCGAAAGCCTACAGCACCCGGCATTCCCAGGCGGTCTCCCATCCAAGTCCTGACCGGGCCCGACCCTGCTTAGCTTCCCAGATCCCACGAGATCGGGCGCGTTCAGGGTGGTATGGCCGGAGACGTTGGCGGCCGCCTCCAGGCGCCCTAAGAGTCCAGCGCCTGGGCTGGCAGCCCCCCGGGCAGCCCCCCCGGCCGCCAGGCGGAGCGCGGACCGGCCCCTCTCAGCTCTCGGGGACCCAGGCGCGCGGTCCGTCCCGCCCAGCCTCGAACCAGGTCCTCACCGCGGAGCTCGGCAGGCCGCGCATGCGCAGTCCAGGGGCCCCAAGGTCTGCGCCTGGGGGGCCGGGGGTCCGCCCCACGGGGCTGCGCTGCCCCACCGGGGGGGGCGCGGGCGCCCGCGAGTTGCGGCACCTTGCGCGGCGGCCTGCTGGTGTGCTGCTGGGGCGTGGGGGGTCCCCTCTGGGCCCCAGATTCCCTCGCTCGGCCCCCGGCGTGGGCTGGGGCGCGTGCGTGCGTGGGCTGCGTGGCCCTCGGCCCGAAGCGCGGCAGGTGCGCAGCTGGCTGGCTGTGGGGGGACCAAAAAGGAGCGGCGAAAGCCTACAGCACCCGGCATTCCCAGGCGGTCTCCCATCCAAGTCCTGACCGGGCCCGACCCTGCTTAGCTTCCCAGATCCCACGAGATCGGGCGCGTTCAGGGTGGTATGGCCGGAGACGTTGGCGGCCGCCTCCAGGCGCCCTAAGAGTCCAGCGCCTGGGCTGGCAGCCCCCCGGGCAGCCCCCCCGGCCGCCAGGCGGAGCGCGGACCGGCCCCTCTCAGCTCTCGGGGACCCAGGCGCGCGGTCCGTCCCGCCCAGCCTCGAACCAGGTCCTCACCGCGGAGCTCGGCAGGCCGCGCATGCGCAGTCCAGGGGCCCCAAGGTCTGCGCCTGGGGGGCCGGGGGTCCGCCCCACGGGGCTGCGCTGCCCCACCGGCGGGCGCGGGCGCCCGCGAGTTGCGGCGCCTTGCGCGGCGGCCTGCTGGTGTGCTGCTGGGGCGTGGGGGGATCCCCTCTGGGCCCCAGATTCCCTCGCTCGGCCCCCGGCGTGGGCTGGGGCGCGTGCGTGCGTGGGCTGCGTGGCCCTCGGCCCGAAGCGCGGCAGGTGCGCAGCTGGCTGGCTGTGGGGGGACCAAAAAGGAGCGGCGAAAGCCTACAGCACCCGGCATTCCCAGGCGGTCTCCCATCCAAGTCCTGACCGGGCCCGACCCTGCTTAGCTTCCCAGATCCCACGAGATCGGGCGCGTTCAGGGTGGTATGGCCGGAGACGTTGGCGGCCGCCTCCAGGCGCCCTAAGAGTCCAGCGCCTGGGCTGGCAGCCCCCCGGGCAGCCCCCCCGGCCGCCAGGCGGAGCGCGGACCGGCCCCTCTCAGCTCTCGGGGACCCAGGCGCGCGGTCCGTCCCGCCCAGCCTCGAACCAGGTCCTCACCGCGGAGCTCGGCAGGCCGCGCATGCGCAGTCCAGGGGCCCCAAGGTCTGCGCCTGGGGGGCCGGGGGTCCGCCCCACGGGGCTGCGCTGCCCCACCGGCGGGCGCGGGCGCCCGCGAGTTGCGGCGCCTTGCGCGGCGGCCTGCTGGTGTGCTGCTGGGGCGTGGGGGGATCCCCTCTGGGCCCCAGATTCCCTCGCTCGGCCCCCGGCGTGGGCTGGGGCGCGTGCGTGCGTGGGCTGCGTGGCCCTCGGCCCGAAGCGCGGCAGGTGCGCAGCTGGCTGGCTGTGGGGGGACCAAAAAGGAGCGGCGAAAGCCTACAGCACCCGGCATTCCCAGGCGGTCTCCCATCCAAGTCCTGACCGGGCCCGACCCTGCTTAGCTTCCCAGATCCCACGAGATCGGGCGCGTTCAGGGTGGTATGGCCGGAGACGTTGGCGGCCGCCTCCAGGCGCCCTAAGAGTCCAGCGCCTGGGCTGGCAGCCCCCCGGGCAGCCCCCCCGGCCGCCAGGCGGAGCGCGGACCGGCCCCTCTCAGCTCTCGGGGACCCAGGCGCGCGGTCCGTCCCGCCCAGCCTCGAACCAGGTCCTCACCGCGGAGCTCGGCAGGCCGCGCATGCGCAGTCCAGGGGCCCCAAGGTCTGCGCCTGGGGGGCCGGGGGTCCGCCCCACGGGGCTGCGCTGCCCCACCGGCGGGCGCGGGCGCCCGCGAGTTGCGGCGCCTTGCGCGGCGGCCTGCTGGTGTGCTGCTGGGGCGTGGGGGGATCCCCTCTGGGCCCCAGATTCCCTCGCTCGGCCCCCGGCGTGGGCTGGGGCGCGTGCGTGCGTGGGCTGCGTGGCCCTCGGCCCGAAGCGCGGCAGGTGCGCAGCTGGCTGGCTGTGGGGGGACCAAAAAGGAGCGGCGAAAGCCTACAGCACCCGGCATTCCCAGGCGGTCTCCCATCCAAGTCCTGACCGGGCCCGACCCTGCTTAGCTTCCCAGATCCCACGAGATCGGGCGCGTTCAGGGTGGTATGGCCGGAGACGTTGGCGGCCGCCTCCAGGCGCCCTAAGAGTCCAGCGCCTGGGCTGGCAGCCCCCCGGGCAGCCCCCCCGGCCGCCAGGCGGAGCGCGGACCGGCCCCTCTCAGCTCTCGGGGACCCAGGCGCGCGGTCCGTCCCGCCCAGCCTCGAACCAGGTCCTCACCGCGGAGCTCGGCAGGCCGCGCATGCGCAGTCCAGGGGCCCCAAGGTCTGCGCCTGGGGGGCCGGGGGTCCGCCCCACGGGGCTGCGCTGCCCCACCGGCGGGCGCGGGCGCCCGCGAGTTGCGGCGCCTTGCGCGGCGGCCTGCTGGTGTGCTGCTGGGGCGTGGGGGGATCCCCTCTGGGCCCCAGATTCCCTCGCTCGGCCCCCGGCGTGGGCTGGGGCGCGTGCGTGCGTGGGCTGCGTGGCCCTCGGCCCGAAGCGCGGCAGGTGCGCAGCTGGCTGGCTGTGGGGGGACCAAAAAGGAGCGGCGAAAGCCTACAGCACCCGGCATTCCCAGGCGGTCTCCCATCCAAGTCCTGACCGGGCCCGACCCTGCTTAGCTTCCCAGATCCCACGAGATCGGGCGCGTTCAGGGTGGTATGGCCGGAGACGTTGGCGGCCGCCTCCAGGCGCCCTAAGAGTCCAGCGCCTGGGCTGGCAGCCCCCCGGGCAGCCCCCCCGGCCGCCAGGCGGAGCGCGGACCGGCCCCTCTCAGCTCTCGGGGACCCAGGCGCGCGGTCCGTCCCGCCCAGCCTCGAACCAGGTCCTCACCGCGGAGCTCGGCAGGCCGCGCATGCGCAGTCCAGGGGCCCCAAGGTCTGCGCCTGGGGGGCCGGGGGTCCGCCCCACGGGGCTGCGCTGCCCCACCGGCGGGCGCGGGCGCCCGCGAGTTGCGGCGCCTTGCGCGGCGGCCTGCTGGTGTGCTGCTGGGGCGTGGGGGGATCCCCTCTGGGCCCCAGATTCCCTCGCTCGGCCCCCGGCGTGGGCTGGGGCGCGTGCGTGCGTGGGCTGCGTGGCCCTCGGCCCGAAGCGCGGCAGGTGCGCAGCTGGCTGGCTGTGGGGGGACCAAAAAGGAGCGGCGAAAGCCTACAGCACCCGGCATTCCCAGGCGGTCTCCCATCCAAGTCCTGACCGGGCCCGACCCTGCTTAGCTTCCCAGATCCCACGAGATCGGGCGCGTTCAGGGTGGTATGGCCGGAGACGTTGGCGGCCGCCTCCAGGCGCCCTAAGAGTCCAGCGCCTGGGCTGGCAGCCCCCCGGGCAGCCCCCCCGGCCGCCAGGCGGAGCGCGGACCGGCCCCTCTCAGCTCTCGGGGACCCAGGCGCGCGGTCCGTCCCGCCCAGCCTCGAACCAGGTCCTCACCGCGGAGCTCGGCAGGCCGCGCATGCGCAGTCCAGGGGCCCCAAGGTCTGCGCCTGGGGGGCCGGGGGTCCGCCCCACGGGGCTGCGCTGCCCCACCGGGGGGGGCGCGGGCGCCCGCGAGTTGCGGCACCTTGCGCGGCGGCCTGCTGGTGTGCTGCTGGGGCGTGGGGGGTCCCCTCTGGGCCCCAGATTCCCTCGCTCGGCCCCCGGCGTGGGCTGGGGCGCGTGCGTGTGTGGGCTGCGTGGCCCTCGGCCCGAAGCGCGGCAGGTGCGCAGCTGGCTGGCTGTGGGGGGACCAAAAAGGAGCGGCGAAAGCCTACAGCACCCGGCATTCCCAGGCGGTCTCCCATCCAAGTCCTGACCGGGCCCGACCCTGCTTAGCTTCCCAGATCCCACGAGATCGGGCGCGTTCAGGGTGGTATGGCCGGAGACGTTGGCGGCCGCCTCCAGGCGCCCTAAGAGTCCAGCGCCTGGGCTGGCAGCCCCCCGGGCAGCCCCCCCGGCCGCCAGGCGGAGCGCGGACCGGCCCCTCTCAGCTCTCGGGGACCCAGGCGCGCGGTCCGTCCCGCCCAGCCTCGAACCAGGTCCTCACCGCGGAGCTCGGCAGGCCGCGCATGCGCAGTCCAGGGGCCCCAAGGTCTGCGCCTGGGGGGCCGGGGGTCCGCCCCACGGGGCTGCGCTGCCCCACCGGCGGGCGCGGGCGCCCGCGAGTTGCGGCGCCTTGCGCGGCGGCCTGCTGGTGTGCTGCTGGGGCGTGGGGGGATCCCCTCTGGGCCCCAGATTCCCTCGCTCGGCCCCCGGCGTGGGCTGGGGCGCGTGCGTGCGTGGGCTGCGTGGCCCTCGGCCCGAAGCGCGGCAGGTGCGCAGCTGGCTGGCTGTGGGGGGACCAAAAAGGAGCGGCGAAAGCCTACAGCACCCGGCATTCCCAGGCGGTCTCCCATCCAAGTCCTGACCGGGCCCGACCCTGCTTAGCTTCCCAGATCCCACGAGATCGGGCGCGTTCAGGGTGGTATGGCCGGAGACGTTGGCGGCCGCCTCCAGGCGCCCTAAGAGTCCAGCGCCTGGGCTGGCAGCCCCCCGGGCAGCCCCCCCGGCCGCCAGGCGGAGCGCGGACCGGCCCCTCTCAGCTCTCGGGGACCCAGGCGCGCGGTCCGTCCCGCCCAGCCTCGAACCAGGTCCTCACCGCGGAGCTCGGCAGGCCGCGCATGCGCAGTCCAGGGGCCCCAAGGTCTGCGCCTGGGGGGCCGGGGGTCCGCCCCACGGGGCTGCGCTGCCCCACCGGCGGGCGCGGGCGCCCGCGAGTTGCGGCGCCTTGCGCGGCGGCCTGCTGGTGTGCTGCTGGGGCGTGGGGGGATCCCCTCTGGGCCCCAGATTCCCTCGCTCGGCCCCCGGCGTGGGCTGGGGCGCGTGCGTGCGTGGGCTGCGTGGCCCTCGGCCCGAAGCGCGGCAGGTGCGCAGCTGGCTGGCTGTGGGGGGACCAAAAAGGAGCGGCGAAAGCCTACAGCACCCGGCATTCCCAGGCGGTCTCCCATCCAAGTCCTGACCGGGCCCGACCCTGCTTAGCTTCCCAGATCCCACGAGATCGGGCGCGTTCAGGGTGGTATGGCCGGAGACGTTGGCGGCCGCCTCCAGGCGCCCTAAGAGTCCAGCGCCTGGGCTGGCAGCCCCCCGGGCAGCCCCCCCGGCCGCCAGGCGGAGCGCGGACCGGCCCCTCTCAGCTCTCGGGGACCCAGGCGCGCGGTCCGTCCCGCCCAGCCTCGAACCAGGTCCTCACCGCGGAGCTCGGCAGGCCGCGCATGCGCAGTCCAGGGGCCCCAAGGTCTGCGCCTGGGGGGCCGGGGGTCCGCCCCACGGGGCTGCGCTGCCCCACCGGCGGGCGCGGGCGCCCGCGAGTTGCGGCGCCTTGCGCGGCGGCCTGCTGGTGTGCTGCTGGGGCGTGGGGGGATCCCCTCTGGGCCCCAGATTCCCTCGCTCGGCCCCCGGCGTGGGCTGGGGCGCGTGCGTGCGTGGGCTGCGTGGCCCTCGGCCCGAAGCGCGGCAGGTGCGCAGCTGGCTGGCTGTGGGGGGACCAAAAAGGAGCGGCGAAAGCCTACAGCACCCGGCATTCCCAGGCGGTCTCCCATCCAAGTCCTGACCGGGCCCGACCCTGCTTAGCTTCCCAGATCCCACGAGATCGGGCGCGTTCAGGGTGGTATGGCCGGAGACGTTGGCGGCCGCCTCCAGGCGCCCTAAGAGTCCAGCGCCTGGGCTGGCAGCCCCCCGGGCAGCCCCCCCGGCCGCCAGGCGGAGCGCGGACCGGCCCCTCTCAGCTCTCGGGGACCCAGGCGCGCGGTCCGTCCCGCCCAGCCTCGAACCAGGTCCTCACCGCGGAGCTCGGCAGGCCGCGCATGCGCAGTCCAGGGGCCCCAAGGTCTGCGCCTGGGGGGCCGGGGGTCCGCCCCACGGGGCTGCGCTGCCCCACCGGCGGGCGCGGGCGCCCGCGAGTTGCGGCGCCTTGCGCGGCGGCCTGCTGGTGTGCTGCTGGGGCGTGGGGGGATCCCCTCTGGGCCCCAGATTCCCTCGCTCGGCCCCCGGCGTGGGCTGGGGCGCGTGCGTGCGTGGGCTGCGTGGCCCTCGGCCCGAAGCGCGGCAGGTGCGCAGCTGGCTGGCTGTGGGGGGACCAAAAAGGAGCGGCGAAAGCCTACAGCACCCGGCATTCCCAGGCGGTCTCCCATCCAAGTCCTGACCGGGCCCGACCCTGCTTAGCTTCCCAGATCCCACGAGATCGGGCGCGTTCAGGGTGGTATGGCCGGAGACGTTGGCGGCCGCCTCCAGGCGCCCTAAGAGTCCAGCGCCTGGGCTGGCAGCCCCCCGGGCAGCCCCCCCGGCCGCCAGGCGGAGCGCGGACCGGCCCCTCTCAGCTCTCGGGGACCCAGGCGCGCGGTCCGTCCCGCCCAGCCTCGAACCAGGTCCTCACCGCGGAGCTCGGCAGGCCGCGCATGCGCAGTCCAGGGGCCCCAAGGTCTGCGCCTGGGGGGCCGGGGGTCCGCCCCACGGGGCTGCGCTGCCCCACCGGCGGGCGCGGGCGCCCGCGAGTTGCGGCGCCTTGCGCGGCGGCCTGCTGGTGTGCTGCTGGGGCGTGGGGGGATCCCCTCTGGGCCCCAGATTCCCTCGCTCGGCCCCCGGCGTGGGCTGGGGCGCGTGCGTGCGTGGGCTGCGTGGCCCTCGGCCCGAAGCGCGGCAGGTGCGCAGCTGGCTGGCTGTGGGGGGACCAAAAAGGAGCGGCGAAAGCCTACAGCACCCGGCATTCCCAGGCGGTCTCCCATCCAAGTCCTGACCGGGCCCGACCCTGCTTAGCTTCCCAGATCCCACGAGATCGGGCGCGTTCAGGGTGGTATGGCCGGAGACGTTGGCGGCCGCCTCCAGGCGCCCTAAGAGTCCAGCGCCTGGGCTGGCAGCCCCCCGGGCAGCCCCCCCGGCCGCCAGGCGGAGCGCGGACCGGCCCCTCTCAGCTCTCGGGGACCCAGGCGCGCGGTCCGTCCCGCCCAGCCTCGAACCAGGTCCTCACCGCGGAGCTCGGCAGGCCGCGCATGCGCAGTCCAGGGGCCCCAAGGTCTGCGCCTGGGGGGCCGGGGGTCCGCCCCACGGGGCTGCGCTGCCCCACCGGCGGGCGCGGGCGCCCGCGAGTTGCGGCGCCTTGCGCGGCGGCCTGCTGGTGTGCTGCTGGGGCGTGGGGGGATCCCCTCTGGGCCCCAGATTCCCTCGCTCGGCCCCCGGCGTGGGCTGGGGCGCGTGCGTGCGTGGGCTGCGTGGCCCTCGGCCCGAAGCGCGGCAGGTGCGCAGCTGGCTGGCTGTGGGGGGACCAAAAAGGAGCGGCGAAAGCCTACAGCACCCGGCATTCCCAGGCGGTCTCCCATCCAAGTCCTGACCGGGCCCGACCCTGCTTAGCTTCCCAGATCCCACGAGATCGGGCGCGTTCAGGGTGGTATGGCCGGAGACGTTGGCGGCCGCCTCCAGGCGCCCTAAGAGTCCAGCGCCTGGGCTGGCAGCCCCCCGGGCAGCCCCCCCGGCCGCCAGGCGGAGCGCGGACCGGCCCCTCTCAGCTCTCGGGGACCCAGGCGCGCGGTCCGTCCCGCCCAGCCTCGAACCAGGTCCTCACCGCGGAGCTCGGCAGGCCGCGCATGCGCAGTCCAGGGGCCCCAAGGTCTGCGCCTGGGGGGCCGGGGGTCCGCCCCACGGGGCTGCGCTGCCCCACCGGCGGGCGCGGGCGCCCGCGAGTTGCGGCGCCTTGCGCGGCGGCCTGCTGGTGTGCTGCTGGGGCGTGGGGGGATCCCCTCTGGGCCCCAGATTCCCTCGCTCGGCCCCCGGCGTGGGCTGGGGCGCGTGCGTGCGTGGGCTGCGTGGCCCTCGGCCCGAAGCGCGGCAGGTGCGCAGCTGGCTGGCTGTGGGGGGACCAAAAAGGAGCGGCGAAAGCCTACAGCACCCGGCATTCCCAGGCGGTCTCCCATCCAAGTCCTGACCGGGCCCGACCCTGCTTAGCTTCCCAGATCCCACGAGATCGGGCGCGTTCAGGGTGGTATGGCCGGAGACGTTGGCGGCCGCCTCCAGGCGCCCTAAGAGTCCAGCGCCTGGGCTGGCAGCCCCCCGGGCAGCCCCCCCGGCCGCCAGGCGGAGCGCGGACCGGCCCCTCTCAGCTCTCGGGGACCCAGGCGCGCGGTCCGTCCCGCCCAGCCTCGAACCAGGTCCTCACCGCGGAGCTCGGCAGGCCGCGCATGCGCAGTCCAGGGGCCCCAAGGTCTGCGCCTGGGGGGCCGGGGGTCCGCCCCACGGGGCTGCGCTGCCCCACCGGCGGGCGCGGGCGCCCGCGAGTTGCGGCGCCTTGCGCGGCGGCCTGCTGGTGTGCTGCTGGGGCGTGGGGGGATCCCCTCTGGGCCCCAGATTCCCTCGCTCGGCCCCCGGCGTGGGCTGGGGCGCGTGCGTGCGTGGGCTGCGTGGCCCTCGGCCCGAAGCGCGGCAGGTGCGCAGCTGGCTGGCTGTGGGGGGACCAAAAAGGAGCGGCGAAAGCCTACAGCACCCGGCATTCCCAGGCGGTCTCCCATCCAAGTCCTGACCGGGCCCGACCCTGCTTAGCTTCCCAGATCCCACGAGATCGGGCGCGTTCAGGGTGGTATGGCCGGAGACGTTGGCGGCCGCCTCCAGGCGCCCTAAGAGTCCAGCGCCTGGGCTGGCAGCCCCCCGGGCAGCCCCCCCGGCCGCCAGGCGGAGCGCGGACCGGCCCCTCTCAGCTCTCGGGGACCCAGGCGCGCGGTCCGTCCCGCCCAGCCTCGAACCAGGTCCTCACCGCGGAGCTCGGCAGGCCGCGCATGCGCAGTCCAGGGGCCCCAAGGTCTGCGCCTGGGGGGCCGGGGGTCCGCCCCACGGGGCTGCGCTGCCCCACCGGCGGGCGCGGGCGCCCGCGAGTTGCGGCGCCTTGCGCGGCGGCCTGCTGGTGTGCTGCTGGGGCGTGGGGGGATCCCCTCTGGGCCCCAGATTCCCTCGCTCGGCCCCCGGCGTGGGCTGGGGCGCGTGCGTGCGTGGGCTGCGTGGCCCTCGGCCCGAAGCGCGGCAGGTGCGCAGCTGGCTGGCTGTGGGGGGACCAAAAAGGAGCGGCGAAAGCCTACAGCACCCGGCATTCCCAGGCGGTCTCCCATCCAAGTCCTGACCGGGCCCGACCCTGCTTAGCTTCCCAGATCCCACGAGATCGGGCGCGTTCAGGGTGGTATGGCCGGAGACGTTGGCGGCCGCCTCCAGGCGCCCTAAGAGTCCAGCGCCTGGGCTGGCAGCCCCCCGGGCAGCCCCCCCGGCCGCCAGGCGGAGCGCGGACCGGCCCCTCTCAGCTCTCGGGGACCCAGGCGCGCGGTCCGTCCCGCCCAGCCTCGAACCAGGTCCTCACCGCGGAGCTCGGCAGGCCGCGCATGCGCAGTCCAGGGGCCCCAAGGTCTGCGCCTGGGGGGCCGGGGGTCCGCCCCACGGGGCTGCGCTGCCCCACCGGCGGGCGCGGGCGCCCGCGAGTTGCGGCGCCTTGCGCGGCGGCCTGCTGGTGTGCTGCTGGGGCGTGGGGGGATCCCCTCTGGGCCCCAGATTCCCTCGCTCGGCCCCCGGCGTGGGCTGGGGCGCGTGCGTGCGTGGGCTGCGTGGCCCTCGGCCCGAAGCGCGGCAGGTGCGCAGCTGGCTGGCTGTGGGGGGACCAAAAAGGAGCGGCGAAAGCCTACAGCACCCGGCATTCCCAGGCGGTCTCCCATCCAAGTCCTGACCGGGCCCGACCCTGCTTAGCTTCCCAGATCCCACGAGATCGGGCGCGTTCAGGGTGGTATGGCCGGAGACGTTGGCGGCCGCCTCCAGGCGCCCTAAGAGTCCAGCGCCTGGGCTGGCAGCCCCCCGGGCAGCCCCCCCGGCCGCCAGGCGGAGCGCGGACCGGCCCCTCTCAGCTCTCGGGGACCCAGGCGCGCGGTCCGTCCCGCCCAGCCTCGAACCAGGTCCTCACCGCGGAGCTCGGCAGGCCGCGCATGCGCAGTCCAGGGGCCCCAAGGTCTGCGCCTGGGGGGCCGGGGGTCCGCCCCACGGGGCTGCGCTGCCCCACCGGGGGGGGCGCGGGCGCCCGCGAGTTGCGGCACCTTGCGCGGCGGCCTGCTGGTGTGCTGCTGGGGCGTGGGGGGTCCCCTCTGGGCCCCAGATTCCCTCGCTCGGCCCCCGGCGTGGGCTGGGGCGCGTGCGTGTGTGGGCTGCGTGGCCCTCGGCCCGAAGCGCGGCAGGTGCGCAGCTGGCTGGCTGTGGGGGGACCAAAAAGGAGCGGCGAAAGCCTACAGCACCCGGCAT
This sequence comes from Molossus alvarezi, assembly GCA_037176705.1. Classification (NCBI taxonomy): domain Eukaryota; kingdom Metazoa; phylum Chordata; class Mammalia; order Chiroptera; family Molossidae; genus Molossus; species Molossus alvarezi. The sequence goes on from JBAWUJ010000157.1 coordinate 69,193, forward strand.
TCCCAGGCGGTCTCCCATCCAAGTCCTGACCGGGCCCGACCCTGCTTAGCTTCCCAGATCCCACGAGATCGGGCGCGTTCAGGGTGGTATGGCCGGAGACGTTGGCGGCCGCCTCCAGGCGCCCTAAGAGTCCAGCGCCTGGGCTGGCAGCCCCCCGGGCAGCCCCCCCGGCCGCCAGGCGGAGCGCGGACCGGCCCCTCTCAGCTCTCGGGGACCCAGGCGCGCGGTCCGTCCCGCCCAGCCTCGAACCAGGTCCTCACCGCGGAGCTCGGCAGGCCGCGCATGCGCAGTCCAGGGGCCCCAAGGTCTGCGCCTGGGGGGCCGGGGGTCCGCCCCACGGGGCTGCGCTGCCCCACCGGCGGGCGCGGGCGCCCGCGAGTTGCGGCGCCTTGCGCGGCGGCCTGCTGGTGTGCTGCTGGGGCGTGGGGGGATCCCCTCTGGGCCCCAGATTCCCTCGCTCGGCCCCCGGCGTGGGCTGGGGCGCGTGCGTGCGTGGGCTGCGTGGCCCTCGGCCCGAAGCGCGGCAGGTGCGCAGCTGGCTGGCTGTGGGGGGACCAAAAAGGAGCGGCGAAAGCCTACAGCACCCGGCATTCCCAGGCGGTCTCCCATCCAAGTCCTGACCGGGCCCGACCCTGCTTAGCTTCCCAGATCCCACGAGATCGGGCGCGTTCAGGGTGGTATGGCCGGAGACGTTGGCGGCCGCCTCCAGGCGCCCTAAGAGTCCAGCGCCTGGGCTGGCAGCCCCCCGGGCAGCCCCCCCGGCCGCCAGGCGGAGCGCGGACCGGCCCCTCTCAGCTCTCGGGGACCCAGGCGCGCGGTCCGTCCCGCCCAGCCTCGAACCAGGTCCTCACCGCGGAGCTCGGCAGGCCGCGCATGCGCAGTCCAGGGGCCCCAAGGTCTGCGCCTGGGGGGCCGGGGGTCCGCCCCACGGGGCTGCGCTGCCCCACCGGCGGGCGCGGGCGCCCGCGAGTTGCGGCGCCTTGCGCGGCGGCCTGCTGGTGTGCTGCTGGGGCGTGGGGGGATCCCCTCTGGGCCCCAGATTCCCTCGCTCGGCCCCCGGCGTGGGCTGGGGCGCGTGCGTGCGTGGGCTGCGTGGCCCTCGGCCCGAAGCGCGGCAGGTGCGCAGCTGGCTGGCTGTGGGGGGACCAAAAAGGAGCGGCGAAAGCCTACAGCACCCGGCATTCCCAGGCGGTCTCCCATCCAAGTCCTGACCGGGCCCGACCCTGCTTAGCTTCCCAGATCCCACGAGATCGGGCGCGTTCAGGGTGGTATGGCCGGAGACGTTGGCGGCCGCCTCCAGGCGCCCTAAGAGTCCAGCGCCTGGGCTGGCAGCCCCCCGGGCAGCCCCCCCGGCCGCCAGGCGGAGCGCGGACCGGCCCCTCTCAGCTCTCGGGGACCCAGGCGCGCGGTCCGTCCCGCCCAGCCTCGAACCAGGTCCTCACCGCGGAGCTCGGCAGGCCGCGCATGCGCAGTCCAGGGGCCCCAAGGTCTGCGCCTGGGGGGCCGGGGGTCCGCCCCACGGGGCTGCGCTGCCCCACCGGCGGGCGCGGGCGCCCGCGAGTTGCGGCGCCTTGCGCGGCGGCCTGCTGGTGTGCTGCTGGGGCGTGGGGGGATCCCCTCTGGGCCCCAGATTCCCTCGCTCGGCCCCCGGCGTGGGCTGGGGCGCGTGCGTGCGTGGGCTGCGTGGCCCTCGGCCCGAAGCGCGGCAGGTGCGCAGCTGGCTGGCTGTGGGGGGACCAAAAAGGAGCGGCGAAAGCCTACAGCACCCGGCATTCCCAGGCGGTCTCCCATCCAAGTCCTGACCGGGCCCGACCCTGCTTAGCTTCCCAGATCCCACGAGATCGGGCGCGTTCAGGGTGGTATGGCCGGAGACGTTGGCGGCCGCCTCCAGGCGCCCTAAGAGTCCAGCGCCTGGGCTGGCAGCCCCCCGGGCAGCCCCCCCGGCCGCCAGGCGGAGCGCGGACCGGCCCCTCTCAGCTCTCGGGGACCCAGGCGCGCGGTCCGTCCCGCCCAGCCTCGAACCAGGTCCTCACCGCGGAGCTCGGCAGGCCGCGCATGCGCAGTCCAGGGGCCCCAAGGTCTGCGCCTGGGGGGCCGGGGGTCCGCCCCACGGGGCTGCGCTGCCCCACCGGCGGGCGCGGGCGCCCGCGAGTTGCGGCGCCTTGCGCGGCGGCCTGCTGGTGTGCTGCTGGGGCGTGGGGGGATCCCCTCTGGGCCCCAGATTCCCTCGCTCGGCCCCCGGCGTGGGCTGGGGCGCGTGCGTGCGTGGGCTGCGTGGCCCTCGGCCCGAAGCGCGGCAGGTGCGCAGCTGGCTGGCTGTGGGGGGACCAAAAAGGAGCGGCCAAAGCCTACAGCACCCGGCATTCCCAGGCGGTCTCCCATCCAAGTCCTGACCGGGCCCGACCCTGCTTAGCTTCCCAGATCCCACGAGATCGGGCGCGTTCAGGGTGGTATGGCCGTAGACGTTGGCGGCCGCCTCCAGGCGCCCTAAGAGTCCAGCGCCTGGGCTGGCAGCCCCCCGGGCAGCCCCCCCGGCCGCCAGGCGGAGCGCGGACCGGCCCCTCTCAGCTCTCGGGGACCCAGGCGCGCGGTCCGTCCCGCCCAGCCTCGAACCAGGTCCTCACCGCGGAGCTCGGCAGGCCGCGCATGCGCAGTCCAGGGGCCCCAAGGTCTGCGCCTGGGGGGCCGGGGGGCCACCCCACGGGGCTGCGCTGCCCCACCGGCGGGCGCGGGCGCCCGCGAGTTGCGGCGCCTTGCGCGGCGGCCTGCTGGTGTGCTGCTGGGGCGTGGGGGGATCCCCTCTGGGCCCCAGATTCCCTCGCTCGGCCCCCGGCGTGGGCTGGGGCGCGTGCGTGCGTGGGCTGCGTGGCCCTCGGCCCGAAGCGCGGCAGGTGCGCAGCTGGCTGGCTGTGGGGGGACCAAAAAGGAGCGGCGAAAGCCTACAGCACCCGGCATTCCCAGGCGGTCTCCCATCCAAGTCCTGACCGGGCCCGACCCTGCTTAGCTTCCCAGATCCCACGAGATCGGGCGCGTTCAGGGTGGTATGGCCGTAGACGTTGGCGGCCGCCTCCAGGCGCCCTAAGAGTCCAGCGCCTGGGCTGGCAGCCCCCCGGGCAGCCCCCCCGGCCGCCAGGCGGAGCGCGGACCGGCCCCTCTCAGCTCTCGGGGACCCAGGCGCGCGGTCCGTCCCGCCCAGCCTCGAACCAGGTCCTCACCGCGGAGCTCGGCAGGCCGCGCATGCGCAGTCCAGGGGCCCCAAGGTCTGCGCCTGGGGGGCCGGGGGTCCGCCCCACGGGGCTGCGCTGCCCCACCGGCGGGCGCGGGCGCCCGCGAGTTGCGGCGCCTTGCGCGGCGGCCTGCTGGTGTGCTGCTGGGGCGTGGGGGGATCCCCTCTGGGCCCCAGATTCCCTCGCTCGGCCCCCGGCGTGGGCTGGGGCGCGTGCGTGCGTGGGCTGCGTGGCCCTCGGCCCGAAGCGCGGCAGGTGCGCAGCTGGCTGGCTGTGGGGGGACCAAAAAGGAGCGGCGAAAGCCTACAGCACCCGGCATTCCCAGGCGGTCTCCCATCCAAGTCCTGACCGGGCCCGACCCTGCTTAGCTTCCCAGATCCCACGAGATCGGGCGCGTTCAGGGTGGTATGGCCGGAGACGTTGGCGGCCGCCTCCAGGCGCCCTAAGAGTCCAGCGCCTGGGCTGGCAGCCCCCCGGGCAGCCCCCCCGGCCGCCAGGCGGAGCGCGGACCGGCCCCTCTCAGCTCTCGGGGACCCAGGCGCGCGGTCCGTCCCGCCCAGCCTCGAACCAGGTCCTCACCGCGGAGCTCGGCAGGCCGCGCATGCGCAGTCCAGGGGCCCCAAGGTCTGCGCCTGGGGGGCCGGGGGTCCGCCCCACGGGGCTGCGCTGCCCCACCGGCGGGCGCGGGCGCCCGCGAGTTGCGGCGCCTTGCGCGGCGGCCTGCTGGTGTGCTGCTGGGGCGTGGGGGGATCCCCTCTGGGCCCCAGATTCCCTCGCTCGGCCCCCGGCGTGGGCTGGGGCGCGTGCGTGCGTGGGCTGCGTGGCCCTCGGCCCGAAGCGCGGCAGGTGCGCAGCTGGCTGGCTGTGGGGGGACCAAAAAGGAGCGGCGAAAGCCTACAGCACCCGGCATTCCCAGGCGGTCTCCCATCCAAGTCCTGACCGGGCCCGACCCTGCTTAGCTTCCCAGATCCCACGAGATCGGGCGCGTTCAGGGTGGTATGGCCGGAGACGTTGGCGGCCGCCTCCAGGCGCCCTAAGAGTCCAGCGCCTGGGCTGGCAGCCCCCCGGGCAGCCCCCCCGGCCGCCAGGCGGAGCGCGGACCGGCCCCTCTCAGCTCTCGGGGACCCAGGCGCGCGGTCCGTCCCGCCCAGCCTCGAACCAGGTCCTCACCGCGGAGCTCGGCAGGCCGCGCATGCGCAGTCCAGGGGCCCCAAGGTCTGCGCCTGGGGGGCCGGGGGTCCGCCCCACGGGGCTGCGCTGCCCCACCGGGGGGGGCGCGGGCGCCCGCGAGTTGCGGCACCTTGCGCGGCGGCCTGCTGGTGTGCTGCTGGGGCGTGGGGGGTCCCCTCTGGGCCCCAGATTCCCTCGCTCGGCCCCCGGCGTGGGCTGGGGCGCGTGCGTGCGTGGGCTGCGTGGCCCTCGGCCCGAAGCGCGGCAGGTGCGCAGCTGGCTGGCTGTGGGGGGACCAAAAAGGAGCGGCGAAAGCCTACAGCACCCGGCATTCCCAGGCGGTCTCCCATCCAAGTCCTGACCGGGCCCGACCCTGCTTAGCTTCCCAGATCCCACGAGATCGGGCGCGTTCAGGGTGGTATGGCCGGAGACGTTGGCGGCCGCCTCCAGGCGCCCTAAGAGTCCAGCGCCTGGGCTGGCAGCCCCCCGGGCAGCCCCCCCGGCCGCCAGGCGGAGCGCGGACCGGCCCCTCTCAGCTCTCGGGGACCCAGGCGCGCGGTCCGTCCCGCCCAGCCTCGAACCAGGTCCTCACCGCGGAGCTCGGCAGGCCGCGCATGCGCAGTCCAGGGGCCCCAAGGTCTGCGCCTGGGGGGCCGGGGGTCCGCCCCACGGGGCTGCGCTGCCCCACCGGCGGGCGCGGGCGCCCGCGAGTTGCGGCGCCTTGCGCGGCGGCCTGCTGGTGTGCTGCTGGGGCGTGGGGGGATCCCCTCTGGGCCCCAGATTCCCTCGCTCGGCCCCCGGCGTGGGCTGGGGCGCGTGCGTGCGTGGGCTGCGTGGCCCTCGGCCCGAAGCGCGGCAGGTGCGCAGCTGGCTGGCTGTGGGGGGACCAAAAAGGAGCGGCGAAAGCCTACAGCACCCGGCATTCCCAGGCGGTCTCCCATCCAAGTCCTGACCGGGCCCGACCCTGCTTAGCTTCCCAGATCCCACGAGATCGGGCGCGTTCAGGGTGGTATGGCCGGAGACGTTGGCGGCCGCCTCCAGACGCCCTAAGAGTCCAGCGCCTGGGCTGGCAGCCCCCCGGGCAGCCCCCCCGGCCGCCAGGCGGAGCGCGGACCGGCCCCTCTCAGCTCTCGGGGACCCAGGCGCGCGGTCCGTCCCGCCCAGCCTCGAACCAGGTCCTCACCGCGGAGCTCGGCAGGCCGCGCATGCGCAGTCCAGGGGCCCCAAGGTCTGCGCCTGGGGGGCCGGGGGTCCGCCCCACGGGGCTGCGCTGCCCCACCGGGGGGGGCGCGGGCGCCCGCGAGTTGCGGCACCTTGCGCGGCGGCCTGCTGGTGTGCTGCTGGGGCGTGGGGGGTCCCCTCTGGGCCCCAGATTCCCTCGCTCGGCCCCCGGCGTGGGCTGGGGCGCGTGCGTGCGTGGGCTGCGTGGCCCTCGGCCCGAAGCGCGGCAGGTGCGCAGCTGGCTGGCTGTGGGGGGACCAAAAAGGAGCGGCAAAAGCCTACAGCACCCGGCATTCCCAGGCGGTCTCCCATCCAAGTCCTGACCGGGCCCGACCCTGCTTAGCTTCCCAGATCCCACGAGATCGGGCGCGTTCAGGGTGGTATGGCCGGAGACGTTGGCGGCCGCCTCCAGGCGCCCTAAGAGTCCAGCGCCTGGGCTGGCAGCCCCCCGGGCAGCCCCCCCGGCCGCCAGGCGGAGCGCGGACCGGCCCCTCTCAGCTCTCGGGGACCCAGGCGCGCGGTCCGTCCCGCCCAGCCTCGAACCAGGTCCTCACCGCGGAGCTCGGCAGGCCGCGCATGCGCAGTCCAGGGGCCCCAAGGTCTGCGCCTGGGGGGCCGGGGGTCCGCCCCACGGGGCTGCGCTGCCCCACCGGCGGGCGCGGGCGCCCGCGAGTTGCGGCGCCTTGCGCGGCGGCCTGCTGGTGTGCTGCTGGGGCGTGGGGGGATCCCCTCTGGGCCCCAGATTCCCTCGCTCGGCCCCCGGCGTGGGCTGGGGCGCGTGCGTGCGTGGGCTGCGTGGCCCTCGGCCCGAAGCGCGGCAGGTGCGCAGCTGGCTGGCTGTGGGGGGACCAAAAAGGAGCGGCGAAAGCCTACAGCACCCGGCATTCCCAGGCGGTCTCCCATCCAAGTCCTGACCGGGCCCGACCCTGCTTAGCTTCCCAGATCCCACGAGATCGGGCGCGTTCAGGGTGGTATGGCCGGAGACGTTGGCGGCCGCCTCCAGGCGCCCTAAGAGTCCAGCGCCTGGGCTGGCAGCCCCCCGGGCAGCCCCCCCGGCCGCCAGGCGGAGCGCGGACCGGCCCCTCTCAGCTCTCGGGGACCCAGGCGCGCGGTCCGTCCCGCCCAGCCTCGAACCAGGTCCTCACCGCGGAGCTCGGCAGGCCGCGCATGCGCAGTCCAGGGGCCCCAAGGTCTGCGCCTGGGGGGCCGGGGGTCCGCCCCACGGGGCTGCGCTGCCCCACCGGCGGGCGCGGGCGCCCGCGAGTTGCGGCGCCTTGCGCGGCGGCCTGCTGGTGTGCTGCTGGGGCGTGGGGGGATCCCCTCTGGGCCCCAGATTCCCTCGCTCGGCCCCCGGCGTGGGCTGGGGCGCGTGCGTGCGTGGGCTGCGTGGCCCTCGGCCCGAAGCGCGGCAGGTGCGCAGCTGGCTGGCTGTGGGGGGACCAAAAAGGAGCGGCGAAAGCCTACAGCACCCGGCATTCCCAGGCGGTCTCCCATCCAAGTCCTGACCGGGCCCGACCCTGCTTAGCTTCCCAGATCCCACGAGATCGGGCGCGTTCAGGGTGGTATGGCCGGAGACGTTGGCGGCCGCCTCCAGGCGCCCTAAGAGTCCAGCGCCTGGGCTGGCAGCCCCCCGGGCAGCCCCCCCGGCCGCCAGGCGGAGCGCGGACCGGCCCCTCTCAGCTCTCGGGGACCCAGGCGCGCGGTCCGTCCCGCCCAGCCTCGAACCAGGTCCTCACCGCGGAGCTCGGCAGGCCGCGCATGCGCAGTCCAGGGGCCCCAAGGTCTGCGCCTGGGGGGCCGGGGGTCCGCCCCACGGGGCTGCGCTGCCCCACCGGCGGGCGCGGGCGCCCGCGAGTTGCGGCGCCTTGCGCGGCGGCCTGCTGGTGTGCTGCTGGGGCGTGGGGGGATCCCCTCTGGGCCCCAGATTCCCTCGCTCGGCCCCCGGCGTGGGCTGGGGCGCGTGCGTGCGTGGGCTGCGTGGCCCTCGGCCCGAAGCGCGGCAGGTGCGCAGCTGGCTGGCTGTGGGGGGACCAAAAAGGAGCGGCGAAAGCCTACAGCACCCGGCATTCCCAGGCGGTCTCCCATCCAAGTCCTGACCGGGCCCGACCCTGCTTAGCTTCCCAGATCCCACGAGATCGGGCGCGTTCAGGGTGGTATGGCCGGAGACGTTGGCGGCCGCCTCCAGGCGCCCTAAGAGTCCAGCGCCTGGGCTGGCAGCCCCCCGGGCAGCCCCCCCGGCCGCCAGGCGGAGCGCGGACCGGCCCCTCTCAGCTCTCGGGGACCCAGGCGCGCGGTCCGTCCCGCCCAGCCTCGAACCAGGTCCTCACCGCGGAGCTCGGCAGGCCGCGCATGCGCAGTCCAGGGGCCCCAAGGTCTGCGCCTGGGGGGCCGGGGGTCCGCCCCACGGGGCTGCGCTGCCCCACCGGGGGGGGCGCGGGCGCCCGCGAGTTGCGGCACCTTGCGCGGCGGCCTGCTGGTGTGCTGCTGGGGCGTGGGGGGTCCCCTCTGGGCCCCAGATTCCCTCGCTCGGCCCCCGGCGTGGGCTGGGGCGCGTGCGTGTGTGGGCTGCGTGGCCCTCGGCCCGAAGCGCGGCAGGTGCGCAGCTGGCTGGCTGTGGGGGGACCAAAAAGGAGCGGCGAAAGCCTACAGCACCCGGCATTCCCAGGCGGTCTCCCATCCAAGTCCTGACCGGGCCCGACCCTGCTTAGCTTCCCAGATCCCACGAGATCGGGCGCGTTCAGGGTGGTATGGCCGGAGACGTTGGCGGCCGCCTCCAGGCGCCCTAAGAGTCCAGCGCCTGGGCTGGCAGCCCCCCGGGCAGCCCCCCCGGCCGCCAGGCGGAGCGCGGACCGGCCCCTCTCAGCTCTCGGGGACCCAGGCGCGCGGTCCGTCCCGCCCAGCCTCGAACCAGGTCCTCACCGCGGAGCTCGGCAGGCCGCGCATGCGCAGTCCAGGGGCCCCAAGGTCTGCGCCTGGGGGGCCGGGGGTCCGCCCCACGGGGCTGCGCTGCCCCACCGGCGGGCGCGGGCGCCCGCGAGTTGCGGCGCCTTGCGCGGCGGCCTGCTGGTGTGCTGCTGGGGCGTGGGGGGATCCCCTCTGGGCCCCAGATTCCCTCGCTCGGCCCCCGGCGTGGGCTGGGGCGCGTGCGTGCGTGGGCTGCGTGGCCCTCGGCCCGAAGCGCGGCAGGTGCGCAGCTGGCTGGCTGTGGGGGGACCAAAAAGGAGCGGCGAAAGCCTACAGCACCCGGCATTCCCAGGCGGTCTCCCATCCAAGTCCTGACCGGGCCCGACCCTGCTTAGCTTCCCAGATCCCACGAGATCGGGCGCGTTCAGGGTGGTATGGCCGGAGACGTTGGCGGCCGCCTCCAGGCGCCCTAAGAGTCCAGCGCCTGGGCTGGCAGCCCCCCGGGCAGCCCCCCCGGCCGCCAGGCGGAGCGCGGACCGGCCCCTCTCAGCTCTCGGGGACCCAGGCGCGCGGTCCGTCCCGCCCAGCCTCGAACCAGGTCCTCACCGCGGAGCTCGGCAGGCCGCGCATGCGCAGTCCAGGGGCCCCAAGGTCTGCGCCTGGGGGGCCGGGGGTCCGCCCCACGGGGCTGCGCTGCCCCACCGGCGGGCGCGGGCGCCCGCGAGTTGCGGCGCCTTGCGCGGCGGCCTGCTGGTGTGCTGCTGGGGCGTGGGGGGATCCCCTCTGGGCCCCAGATTCCCTCGCTCGGCCCCCGGCGTGGGCTGGGGCGCGTGCGTGCGTGGGCTGCGTGGCCCTCGGCCCGAAGCGCGGCAGGTGCGCAGCTGGCTGGCTGTGGGGGGACCAAAAAGGAGCGGCGAAAGCCTACAGCACCCGGCATTCCCAGGCGGTCTCCCATCCAAGTCCTGACCGGGCCCGACCCTGCTTAGCTTCCCAGATCCCACGAGATCGGGCGCGTTCAGGGTGGTATGGCCGGAGACGTTGGCGGCCGCCTCCAGGCGCCCTAAGAGTCCAGCGCCTGGGCTGGCAGCCCCCCGGGCAGCCCCCCCGGCCGCCAGGCGGAGCGCGGACCGGCCCCTCTCAGCTCTCGGGGACCCAGGCGCGCGGTCCGTCCCGCCCAGCCTCGAACCAGGTCCTCACCGCGGAGCTCGGCAGGCCGCGCATGCGCAGTCCAGGGGCCCCAAGGTCTGCGCCTGGGGGGCCGGGGGTCCGCCCCACGGGGCTGCGCTGCCCCACCGGGGGGGGCGCGGGCGCCCGCGAGTTGCGGCACCTTGCGCGGCGGCCTGCTGGTGTGCTGCTGGGGCGTGGGGGGTCCCCTCTGGGCCCCAGATTCCCTCGCTCGGCCCCCGGCGTGGGCTGGGGCGCGTGCGTGTGTGGGCTGCGTGGCCCTCGGCCCGAAGCGCGGCAGGTGCGCAGCTGGCTGGCTGTGGGGGGACCAAAAAGGAGCGGCGAAAGCCTACAGCACCCGGCATTCCCAGGCGGTCTCCCATCCAAGTCCTGACCGGGCCCGACCCTGCTTAGCTTCCCAGATCCCACGAGATCGGGCGCGTTCAGGGTGGTATGGCCGGAGACGTTGGCGGCCGCCTCCAGGCGCCCTAAGAGTCCAGCGCCTGGGCTGGCAGCCCCCCGGGCAGCCCCCCCGGCCGCCAGGCGGAGCGCGGACCGGCCCCTCTCAGCTCTCGGGGACCCAGGCGCGCGGTCCGTCCCGCCCAGCCTCGAACCAGGTCCTCACCGCGGAGCTCGGCAGGCCGCGCATGCGCAGTCCAGGGGCCCCAAGGTCTGCGCCTGGGGGGCCGGGGGTCCGCCCCACGGGGCTGCGCTGCCCCACCGGCGGGCGCGGGCGCCCGCGAGTTGCGGCGCCTTGCGCGGCGGCCTGCTGGTGTGCTGCTGGGGCGTGGGGGGATCCCCTCTGGGCCCCAGATTCCCTCGCTCGGCCCCCGGCGTGGGCTGGGGCGCGTGCGTGCGTGGGCTGCGTGGCCCTCGGCCCGAAGCGCGGCAGGTGCGCAGCTGGCTGGCTGTGGGGGGACCAAAAAGGAGCGGCGAAAGCCTACAGCACCCGGCATTCCCAGGCGGTCTCCCATCCAAGTCCTGACCGGGCCCGACCCTGCTTAGCTTCCCAGATCCCACGAGATCGGGCGCGTTCAGGGTGGTATGGCCGGAGACGTTGGCGGCCGCCTCCAGGCGCCCTAAGAGTCCAGCGCCTGGGCTGGCAGCCCCCCGGGCAGCCCCCCCGGCCGCCAGGCGGAGCGCGGACCGGCCCCTCTCAGCTCTCGGGGACCCAGGCGCGCGGTCCGTCCCGCCCAGCCTCGAACCAGGTCCTCACCGCGGAGCTCGGCAGGCCGCGCATGCGCAGTCCAGGGGCCCCAAGGTCTGCGCCTGGGGGGCCGGGGGTCCGCCCCACGGGGCTGCGCTGCCCCACCGGCGGGCGCGGGCGCCCGCGAGTTGCGGCGCCTTGCGCGGCGGCCTGCTGGTGTGCTGCTGGGGCGTGGGGGGATCCCCTCTGGGCCCCAGATTCCCTCGCTCGGCCCCCGGCGTGGGCTGGGGCGCGTGCGTGCGTGGGCTGCGTGGCCCTCGGCCCGAAGCGCGGCAGGTGCGCAGCTGGCTGGCTGTGGGGGGACCAAAAAGGAGCGGCGAAAGCCTACAGCACCCGGCATTCCCAGGCGGTCTCCCATCCAAGTCCTGACCGGGCCCGACCCTGCTTAGCTTCCCAGATCCCACGAGATCGGGCGCGTTCAGGGTGGTATGGCCGGAGACGTTGGCGGCCGCCTCCAGGCGCCCTAAGAGTCCAGCGCCTGGGCTGGCAGCCCCCCGGGCAGCCCCCCCGGCCGCCAGGCGGAGCGCGGACCGGCCCCTCTCAGCTCTCGGGGACCCAGGCGCGCGGTCCGTCCCGCCCAGCCTCGAACCAGGTCCTCACCGCGGAGCTCGGCAGGCCGCGCATGCGCAGTCCAGGGGCCCCAAGGTCTGCGCCTGGGGGGCCGGGGGTCCGCCCCACGGGGCTGCGCTGCCCCACCGGGGGGGGCGCGGGCGCCCGCGAGTTGCGGCACCTTGCGCGGCGGCCTGCTGGTGTGCTGCTGGGGCGTGGGGGGTCCCCTCTGGGCCCCAGATTCCCTCGCTCGGCCCCCGGCGTGGGCTGGGGCGCGTGCGTGTGTGGGCTGCGTGGCCCTCGGCCCGAAGCGCGGCAGGTGCGCAGCTGGCTGGCTGTGGGGGGACCAAAAAGGAGCGGCGAAAGCCTACAGCACCCGGCATTCCCAGGCGGTCTCCCATCCAAGTCCTGACCGGGCCCGACCCTGCTTAGCTTCCCAGATCCCACGAGATCGGGCGCGTTCAGGGTGGTATGGCCGGAGACGTTGGCGGCCGCCTCCAGGCGCCCTAAGAGTCCAGCGCCTGGGCTGGCAGCCCCCCGGGCAGCCCCCCCGGCCGCCAGGCGGAGCGCGGACCGGCCCCTCTCAGCTCTCGGGGACCCAGGCGCGCGGTCCGTCCCGCCCAGCCTCGAACCAGGTCCTCACCGCGGAGCTCGGCAGGCCGCGCATGCGCAGTCCAGGGGCCCCAAGGTCTGCGCCTGGGGGGCCGGGGGTCCGCCCCACGGGGCTGCGCTGCCCCACCGGCGGGCGCGGGCGCCCGCGAGTTGCGGCGCCTTGCGCGGCGGCCTGCTGGTGTGCTGCTGGGGCGTGGGGGGATCCCCTCTGGGCCCCAGATTCCCTCGCTCGGCCCCCGGCGTGGGCTGGGGCGCGTGCGTGCGTGGGCTGCGTGGCCCTCGGCCCGAAGCGCGGCAGGTGCGCAGCTGGCTGGCTGTGGGGGGACCAAAAAGGAGCGGCGAAAGCCTACAGCACCCGGCATTCCCAGGCGGTCTCCCATCCAAGTCCTGACCGGGCCCGACCCTGCTTAGCTTCCCAGATCCCACGAGATCGGGCGCGTTCAGGGTGGTATGGCCGGAGACGTTGGCGGCCGCCTCCAGGCGCCCTAAGAGTCCAGCGCCTGGGCTGGCAGCCCCCCGGGCAGCCCCCCCGGCCGCCAGGCGGAGCGCGGACCGGCCCCTCTCAGCTCTCGGGGACCCAGGCGCGCGGTCCGTCCCGCCCAGCCTCGAACCAGGTCCTCACCGCGGAGCTCGGCAGGCCGCGCATGCGCAGTCCAGGGGCCCCAAGGTCTGCGCCTGGGGGGCCGGGGGTCCGCCCCACGGGGCTGCGCTGCCCCACCGGCGGGCGCGGGCGCCCGCGAGTTGCGGCGCCTTGCGCGGCGGCCTGCTGGTGTGCTGCTGGGGCGTGGGGGGATCCCCTCTGGGCCCCAGATTCCCTCGCTCGGCCCCCGGCGTGGGCTGGGGCGCGTGCGTGCGTGGGCTGCGTGGCCCTCGGCCCGAAGCGCGGCAGGTGCGCAGCTGGCTGGCTGTGGGGGGACCAAAAAGGAGCGGCGAAAGCCTACAGCACCCGGCATTCCCAGGCGGTCTCCCATCCAAGTCCTGACCGGGCCCGACCCTGCTTAGCTTCCCAGATCCCACGAGATCGGGCGCGTTCAGGGTGGTATGGCCGGAGACGTTGGCGGCCGCCTCCAGGCGCCCTAAGAGTCCAGCGCCTGGGCTGGCAGCCCCCCGGGCAGCCCCCCCGGCCGCCAGGCGGAGCGCGGACCGGCCCCTCTCAGCTCTCGGGGACCCAGGCGCGCGGTCCGTCCCGCCCAGCCTCGAACCAGGTCCTCACCGCGGAGCTCGGCAGGCCGCGCATGCGCAGTCCAGGGGCCCCAAGGTCTGCGCCTGGGGGGCCGGGGGTCCGCCCCACGGGGCTGCGCTGCCCCACCGGGGGGGGCGCGGGCGCCCGCGAGTTGCGGCACCTTGCGCGGCGGCCTGCTGGTGTGCTGCTGGGGCGTGGGGGGTCCCCTCTGGGCCCCAGATTCCCTCGCTCGGCCCCCGGCGTGGGCTGGGGCGCGTGCGTGTGTGGGCTGCGTGGCCCTCGGCCCGAAGCGCGGCAGGTGCGCAGCTGGCTGGCTGTGGGGGGACCAAAAAGGAGCGGCGAAAGCCTACAGCACCCGGCATTCCCAGGCGGTCTCCCATCCAAGTCCTGACCGGGCCCGACCCTGCTTAGCTTCCCAGATCCCACGAGATCGGGCGCGTTCAGGGTGGTATGGCCGGAGACGTTGGCGGCCGCCTCCAGGCGCCCTAAGAGTCCAGCGCCTGGGCTGGCAGCCCCCCGGGCAGCCCCCCCGGCCGCCAGGCGGAGCGCGGACCGGCCCCTCTCAGCTCTCGGGGACCCAGGCGCGCGGTCCGTCCCGCCCAGCCTCGAACCAGGTCCTCACCGCGGAGCTCGGCAGGCCGCGCATGCGCAGTCCAGGGGCCCCAAGGTCTGCGCCTGGGGGGCCGGGGGTCCGCCCCACGGGGCTGCGCTGCCCCACCGGCGGGCGCGGGCGCCCGCGAGTTGCGGCGCCTTGCGCGGCGGCCTGCTGGTGTGCTGCTGGGGCGTGGGGGGATCCCCTCTGGGCCCCAGATTCCCTCGCTCGGCCCCCGGCGTGGGCTGGGGCGCGTGCGTGCGTGGGCTGCGTGGCCCTCGGCCCGAAGCGCGGCAGGTGCGCAGCTGGCTGGCTGTGGGGGGACCAAAAAGGAGCGGCGAAAGCCTACAGCACCCGGCATTCCCAGGCGGTCTCCCATCCAAGTCCTGACCGGGCCCGACCCTGCTTAGCTTCCCAGATCCCACGAGATCGGGCGCGTTCAGGGTGGTATGGCCGGAGACGTTGGCGGCCGCCTCCAGGCGCCCTAAGAGTCCAGCGCCTGGGCTGGCAGCCCCCCGGGCAGCCCCCCCGGCCGCCAGGCGGAGCGCGGACCGGCCCCTCTCAGCTCTCGGGGACCCAGGCGCGCGGTCCGTCCCGCCCAGCCTCGAACCAGGTCCTCACCGCGGAGCTCGGCAGGCCGCGCATGCGCAGTCCAGGGGCCCCAAGGTCTGCGCCTGGGGGGCCGGGGGTCCGCCCCACGGGGCTGCGCTGCCCCACCGGGGGGGGCGCGGGCGCCCGCGAGTTGCGGCACCTTGCGCGGCGGCCTGCTGGTGTGCTGCTGGGGCGTGGGGGGTCCCCTCTGGGCCCCAGATTCCCTCGCTCGGCCCCCGGCGTGGGCTGGGGCGCGTGCGTGCGTGGGCTGCGTGGCCCTCGGCCCGAAGCGCGGCAGGTGCGCAGCTGGCTGGCTGTGGGGGGACCAAAAAGGAGCGGCCAAAGCCTACAGCACCCGGCATTCCCAGGCGGTCTCCCATCCAAGTCCTGACCGGGCCCGACCCTGCTTAGCTTCCCAGATCCCACGAGATCGGGCGCGTTCAGGGTGGTATGGCCGGAGACGTTGGCGGCCGCCTCCAGGCGCCCTAAGAGTCCAGCGCCTGGGCTGGCAGCCCCCCGGGCAGCCCCCCCGGCCGCCAGGCGGAGCGCGGACCGGCCCCTCTCAGCTCTCGGGGACCCAGGCGCGCGGTCCGTCCCGCCCAGCCTCGAACCAGGTCCTCACCGCGGAGCTCGGCAGGCCGCGCATGCGCAGTCCAGGGGCCCCAAGGTCTGCGCCCGGGGGGCCGGGGGTCCGCCCCACGGGGCTGCGCTGCCCCACCGGGGGGGGGCGCGGGCGCCCGCGAGTTGCGGCGCCTTGCGCGGCGGCCTGCTGGTGTGCTGCTGGGGCGTGGGGGGATCCCCTCTGGGCCCCAGATTCCCTCGCTCGGCCCCCGGCGTGGGCTGGGGCGCGTGCGTGCGTGGGCTGCGTGGCCCTCGGCCCGAAGCGCGGCAGGTGCGCAGCTGGCTGGCTGTGGGGGGACCAAAAAGGAGCGGCCAAAGCCTACAGCACCCGGCATTCCCAGGCGGTCTCCCATCCAAGTCCTGACCGGGCCCGACCCTGCTTAGCTTCCCAGATCCCACGAGATCGGGCGCGTTCAGGGTGGTATGGCCGGAGACGTTGGCGGCCGCCTCCAGGCGCCCTAAGAGTCCAGCGCCTGGGCTGGCAGCCCCCCGGGCAGCCCCCCCGGCCGCCAGGCGGAGCGCGGACCGGCCCCTCTCAGCTCTCGGGGACCCAGGCGCGCGGTCCGTCCCGCCCAGCCTCGAACCAGGTCCTCACCGCGGAGCTCGGCAGGCCGCGCATGCGCAGTCCAGGGGCCCCAAGGTCTGCGCCTGGGGGGCCGGGGGTCCGCCCCACGGGGCTGCGCTGCCCCACCGGCGGGCGCGGGCGCCCGCGAGTTGCGGCGCCTTGCGCGGCGGCCTGCTGGTGTGCTGCTGGGGCGTGGGGGGATCCCCTCTGGGCCCCAGATTCCCTCGCTCGGCCCCCGGCGTGGGCTGGGGCGCGTGCGTGCGTGGGCTGCGTGGCCCTCGGCCCGAAGCGCGGCAGGTGCGCAGCTGGCTGGCTGTGGGGGGACCAAAAAGGAGCGGCGAAAGCCTACAGCACCCGGCATTCCCAGGCGGTCTCCCATCCAAGTCCTGACCGGGCCCGACCCTGCTTAGCTTCCCAGATCCCACGAGATCGGGCGCGTTCAGGGTGGTATGGCCGGAGACGTTGGCGGCCGCCTCCAGGCGCCCTAAGAGTCCAGCGCCTGGGCTGGCAGCCCCCCGGGCAGCCCCCCCGGCCGCCAGGCGGAGCGCGGACCGGCCCCTCTCAGCTCTCGGGGACCCAGGCGCGCGGTCCGTCCCGCCCAGCCTCGAACCAGGTCCTCACCGCGGAGCTCGGCAGGCCGCGCATGCGCAGTCCAGGGGCCCCAAGGTCTGCGCCTGGGGGGCCGGGGGTCCGCCCCACGGGGCTGCGCTGCCCCACCGGCGGGCGCGGGCGCCCGCGAGTTGCGGCGCCTTGCGCGGCGGCCTGCTGGTGTGCTGCTGGGGCGTGGGGGGATCCCCTCTGGGCCCCAGATTCCCTCGCTCGGCCCCCGGCGTGGGCTGGGGCGCGTGCGTGCGTGGGCTGCGTGGCCCTCGGCCCGAAGCGCGGCAGGTGCGCAGCTGGCTGGCTGTGGGGGGACCAAAAAGGAGCGGCGAAAGCCTACAGCACCCGGCATTCCCAGGCGGTCTCCCATCCAAGTCCTGACCGGGCCCGACCCTGCTTAGCTTCCCAGATCCCACGAGATCGGGCGCGTTCAGGGTGGTATGGCCGGAGACGTTGGCGGCCGCCTCCAGGCGCCCTAAGAGTCCAGCGCCTGGGCTGGCAGCCCCCCGGGCAGCCCCCCCGGCCGCCAGGCGGAGCGCGGACCGGCCCCTCTCAGCTCTCGGGGACCCAGGCGCGCGGTCCGTCCCGCCCAGCCTCGAACCAGGTCCTCACCGCGGAGCTCGGCAGGCCGCGCATGCGCAGTCCAGGGGCCCCAAGGTCTGCGCCTGGGGGGCCGGGGGTCCGCCCCACGGGGCTGCGCTGCCCCACCGGCGGGCGCGGGCGCCCGCGAGTTGCGGCGCCTTGCGCGGCGGCCTGCTGGTGTGCTGCTGGGGCGTGGGGGGATCCCCTCTGGGCCCCAGATTCCCTCGCTCGGCCCCCGGCGTGGGCTGGGGCGCGTGCGTGCGTGGGCTGCGTGGCCCTCGGCCCGAAGCGCGGCAGGTGCGCAGCTGGCTGGCTGTGGGGGGACCAAAAAGGAGCGGCGAAAGCCTACAGCACCCGGCATTCCCAGGCGGTCTCCCATCCAAGTCCTGACCGGGCCCGACCCTGCTTAGCTTCCCAGATCCCACGAGATCGGGCGCGTTCAGGGTGGTATGGCCGGAGACGTTGGCGGCCGCCTCCAGGCGCCCTAAGAGTCCAGCGCCTGGGCTGGCAGCCCCCCGGGCAGCCCCCCCGGCCGCCAGGCGGAGCGCGGACCGGCCCCTCTCAGCTCTCGGGGACCCAGGCGCGCGGTCCGTCCCGCCCAGCCTCGAACCAGGTCCTCACCGCGGAGCTCGGCAGGCCGCGCATGCGCAGTCCAGGGGCCCCAAGGTCTGCGCCTGGGGGGCCGGGGGTCCGCCCCACGGGGCTGCGCTGCCCCACCGGCGGGCGCGGGCGCCCGCGAGTTGCGGCGCCTTGCGCGGCGGCCTGCTGGTGTGCTGCTGGGGCGTGGGGGGATCCCCTCTGGGCCCCAGATTCCCTCGCTCGGCCCCCGGCGTGGGCTGGGGCGCGTGCGTGCGTGGGCTGCGTGGCCCTCGGCCCGAAGCGCGGCAGGTGCGCAGCTGGCTGGCTGTGGGGGGACCAAAAAGGAGCGGCGAAAGCCTACAGCACCCGGCATTCCCAGGCGGTCTCCCATCCAAGTCCTGACCGGGCCCGACCCTGCTTAGCTTCCCAGATCCCACGAGATCGGGCGCGTTCAGGGTGGTATGGCCGGAGACGTTGGCGGCCGCCTCCAGGCGCCCTAAGAGTCCAGCGCCTGGGCTGGCAGCCCCCCGGGCAGCCCCCCCGGCCGCCAGGCGGAGCGCGGACCGGCCCCTCTCAGCTCTCGGGGACCCAGGCGCGCGGTCCGTCCCGCCCAGCCTCGAACCAGGTCCTCACCGCGGAGCTCGGCAGGCCGCGCATGCGCAGTCCAGGGGCCCCAAGGTCTGCGCCTGGGGGGCCGGGGGTCCGCCCCACGGGGCTGCGCTGCCCCACCGGCGGGCGCGGGCGCCCGCGAGTTGCGGCGCCTTGCGCGGCGGCCTGCTGGTGTGCTGCTGGGGCGTGGGGGGATCCCCTCTGGGCCCCAGATTCCCTCGCTCGGCCCCCGGCGTGGGCTGGGGCGCGTGCGTGCGTGGGCTGCGTGGCCCTCGGCCCGAAGCGCGGCAGGTGCGCAGCTGGCTGGCTGTGGGGGGACCAAAAAGGAGCGGCGAAAGCCTACAGCACCCGGCATTCCCAGGCGGTCTCCCATCCAAGTCCTGACCGGGCCCGACCCTGCTTAGCTTCCCAGATCCCACGAGATCGGGCGCGTTCAGGGTGGTATGGCCGGAGACGTTGGCGGCCGCCTCCAGGCGCCCTAAGAGTCCAGCGCCTGGGCTGGCAGCCCCCCGGGCAGCCCCCCCGGCCGCCAGGCGGAGCGCGGACCGGCCCCTCTCAGCTCTCGGGGACCCAGGCGCGCGGTCCGTCCCGCCCAGCCTCGAACCAGGTCCTCACCGCGGAGCTCGGCAGGCCGCGCATGCGCAGTCCAGGGGCCCCAAGGTCTGCGCCTGGGGGGCCGGGGGTCCGCCCCACGGGGCTGCGCTGCCCCACCGGCGGGCGCGGGCGCCCGCGAGTTGCGGCGCCTTGCGCGGCGGCCTGCTGGTGTGCTGCTGGGGCGTGGGGGGATCCCCTCTGGGCCCCAGATTCCCTCGCTCGGCCCCCGGCGTGGGCTGGGGCGCGTGCGTGCGTGGGCTGCGTGGCCCTCGGCCCGAAGCGCGGCAGGTGCGCAGCTGGCTGGCTGTGGGGGGACCAAAAAGGAGCGGCGAAAGCCTACAGCACCCGGCATTCCCAGGCGGTCTCCCATCCAAGTCCTGACCGGGCCCGACCCTGCTTAGCTTCCCAGATCCCACGAGATCGGGCGCGTTCAGGGTGGTATGGCCGGAGACGTTGGCGGCCGCCTCCAGGCGCCCTAAGAGTCCAGCGCCTGGGCTGGCAGCCCCCCGGGCAGCCCCCCCGGCCGCCAGGCGGAGCGCGGACCGGCCCCTCTCAGCTCTCGGGGACCCAGGCGCGCGGTCCGTCCCGCCCAGCCTCGAACCAGGTCCTCACCGCGGAGCTCGGCAGGCCGCGCATGCGCAGTCCAGGGGCCCCAAGGTCTGCGCCTGGGGGGCCGGGGGTCCGCCCCACGGGGCTGCGCTGCCCCACCGGGGGGGGCGCGGGCGCCCGCGAGTTGCGGCACCTTGCGCGGCGGCCTGCTGGTGTGCTGCTGGGGCGTGGGGGGTCCCCTCTGGGCCCCAGATTCCCTCGCTCGGCCCCCGGCGTGGGCTGGGGCGCGTGCGTGTGTGGGCTGCGTGGCCCTCGGCCCGAAGCGCGGCAGGTGCGCAGCTGGCTGGCTGTGGGGGGACCAAAAAGGAGCGGCGAAAGCCTACAGCACCCGGCATTCCCAGGCGGTCTCCCATCCAAGTCCTGACCGGGCCCGACCCTGCTTAGCTTCCCAGATCCCACGAGATCGGGCGCGTTCAGGGTGGTATGGCCGGAGACGTTGGCGGCCGCCTCCAGGCGCCCTAAGAGTCCAGCGCCTGGGCTGGCAGCCCCCCGGGCAGCCCCCCCGGCCGCCAGGCGGAGCGCGGACCGGCCCCTCTCAGCTCTCGGGGACCCAGGCGCGCGGTCCGTCCCGCCCAGCCTCGAACCAGGTCCTCACCGCGGAGCTCGGCAGGCCGCGCATGCGCAGTCCAGGGGCCCCAAGGTCTGCGCCTGGGGGGCCGGGGGTCCGCCCCACGGGGCTGCGCTGCCCCACCGGCGGGCGCGGGCGCCCGCGAGTTGCGGCGCCTTGCGCGGCGGCCTGCTGGTGTGCTGCTGGGGCGTGGGGGGATCCCCTCTGGGCCCCAGATTCCCTCGCTCGGCCCCCGGCGTGGGCTGGGGCGCGTGCGTGCGTGGGCTGCGTGGCCCTCGGCCCGAAGCGCGGCAGGTGCGCAGCTGGCTGGCTGTGGGGGGACCAAAAAGGAGCGGCGAAAGCCTACAGCACCCGGCATTCCCAGGCGGTCTCCCATCCAAGTCCTGACCGGGCCCGACCCTGCTTAGCTTCCCAGATCCCACGAGATCGGGCGCGTTCAGGGTGGTATGGCCGGAGACGTTGGCGGCCGCCTCCAGGCGCCCTAAGAGTCCAGCGCCTGGGCTGGCAGCCCCCCGGGCAGCCCCCCCGGCCGCCAGGCGGAGCGCGGACCGGCCCCTCTCAGCTCTCGGGGACCCAGGCGCGCGGTCCGTCCCGCCCAGCCTCGAACCAGGTCCTCACCGCGGAGCTCGGCAGGCCGCGCATGCGCAGTCCAGGGGCCCCAAGGTCTGCGCCTGGGGGGCCGGGGGTCCGCCCCACGGGGCTGCGCTGCCCCACCGGCGGGCGCGGGCGCCCGCGAGTTGCGGCGCCTTGCGCGGCGGCCTGCTGGTGTGCTGCTGGGGCGTGGGGGGATCCCCTCTGGGCCCCAGATTCCCTCGCTCGGCCCCCGGCGTGGGCTGGGGCGCGTGCGTGCGTGGGCTGCGTGGCCCTCGGCCCGAAGCGCGGCAGGTGCGCAGCTGGCTGGCTGTGGGGGGACCAAAAAGGAGCGGCGAAAGCCTACAGCACCCGGCATTCCCAGGCGGTCTCCCATCCAAGTCCTGACCGGGCCCGACCCTGCTTAGCTTCCCAGATCCCACGAGATCGGGCGCGTTCAGGGTGGTATGGCCGGAGACGTTGGCGGCCGCCTCCAGGCGCCCTAAGAGTCCAGCGCCTGGGCTGGCAGCCCCCCGGGCAGCCCCCCCGGCCGCCAGGCGGAGCGCGGACCGGCCCCTCTCAGCTCTCGGGGACCCAGGCGCGCGGTCCGTCCCGCCCAGCCTCGAACCAGGTCCTCACCGCGGAGCTCGGCAGGCCGCGCATGCGCAGTCCAGGGGCCCCAAGGTCTGCGCCTGGGGGGCCGGGGGTCCGCCCCACGGGGCTGCGCTGCCCCACCGGCGGGCGCGGGCGCCCGCGAGTTGCGGCGCCTTGCGCGGCGGCCTGCTGGTGTGCTGCTGGGGCGTGGGGGGATCCCCTCTGGGCCCCAGATTCCCTCGCTCGGCCCCCGGCGTGGGCTGGGGCGCGTGCGTGCGTGGGCTGCGTGGCCCTCGGCCCGAAGCGCGGCAGGTGCGCAGCTGGCTGGCTGTGGGGGGACCAAAAAGGAGCGGCGAAAGCCTACAGCACCCGGCATTCCCAGGCGGTCTCCCATCCAAGTCCTGACCGGGCCCGACCCTGCTTAGCTTCCCAGATCCCACGAGATCGGGCGCGTTCAGGGTGGTATGGCCGGAGACGTTGGCGGCCGCCTCCAGGCGCCCTAAGAGTCCAGCGCCTGGGCTGGCAGCCCCCCGGGCAGCCCCCCCGGCCGCCAGGCGGAGCGCGGACCGGCCCCTCTCAGCTCTCGGGGACCCAGGCGCGCGGTCCGTCCCGCCCAGCCTCGAACCAGGTCCTCACCGCGGAGCTCGGCAGGCCGCGCATGCGCAGTCCAGGGGCCCCAAGGTCTGCGCCTGGGGGGCCGGGGGTCCGCCCCACGGGGCTGCGCTGCCCCACCGGCGGGCGCGGGCGCCCGCGAGTTGCGGCGCCTTGCGCGGCGGCCTGCTGGTGTGCTGCTGGGGCGTGGGGGGATCCCCTCTGGGCCCCAGATTCCCTCGCTCGGCCCCCGGCGTGGGCTGGGGCGCGTGCGTGCGTGGGCTGCGTGGCCCTCGGCCCGAAGCGCGGCAGGTGCGCAGCTGGCTGGCTGTGGGGGGACCAAAAAGGAGCGGCCAAAGCCTACAGCACCCGGCATTCCCAGGCGGTCTCCCATCCAAGTCCTGACCGGGCCCGACCCTGCTTAGCTTCCCAGATCCCACGAGATCGGGCGCGTTCAGGGTGGTATGGCCGTAGACGTTGGCGGCCGCCTCCAGGCGCCCTAAGAGTCCAGCGCCTGGGCTGGCAGCCCCCCGGGCAGCCCCCCCGGCCGCCAGGCGGAGCGCGGACCGGCCCCTCTCAGCTCTCGGGGACCCAGGCGCGCGGTCCGTCCCGCCCAGCCTCGAACCAGGTCCTCACCGCGGAGCTCGGCAGGCCGCGCATGCGCAGTCCAGGGGCCCCAAGGTCTGCGCCTGGGGGGCCGGGGGGCCACCCCACGGGGCTGCGCTGCCCCACCGGCGGGCGCGGGCGCCCGCGAGTTGCGGCGCCTTGCGCGGCGGCCTGCTGGTGTGCTGCTGGGGCGTGGGGGGATCCCCTCTGGGCCCCAGATTCCCTCGCTCGGCCCCCGGCGTGGGCTGGGGCGCGTGCGTGCGTGGGCTGCGTGGCCCTCGGCCCGAAGCGCGGCAGGTGCGCAGCTGGCTGGCTGTGGGGGGACCAAAAAGGAGCGGCGAAAGCCTACAGCACCCGGCATTCCCAGGCGGTCTCCCATCCAAGTCCTGACCGGGCCCGACCCTGCTTAGCTTCCCAGATCCCACGAGATCGGGCGCGTTCAGGGTGGTATGGCCGTAGACGTTGGCGGCCGCCTCCAGGCGCCCTAAGAGTCCAGCGCCTGGGCTGGCAGCCCCCCGGGCAGCCCCCCCGGCCGCCAGGCGGAGCGCGGACCGGCCCCTCTCAGCTCTCGGGGACCCAGGCGCGCGGTCCGTCCCGCCCAGCCTCGAACCAGGTCCTCACCGCGGAGCTCGGCAGGCCGCGCATGCGCAGTCCAGGGGCCCCAAGGTCTGCGCCTGGGGGGCCGGGGGTCCGCCCCACGGGGCTGCGCTGCCCCACCGGCGGGCGCGGGCGCCCGCGAGTTGCGGCGCCTTGCGCGGCGGCCTGCTGGTGTGCTGCTGGGGCGTGGGGGGATCCCCTCTGGGCCCCAGATTCCCTCGCTCGGCCCCCGGCGTGGGCTGGGGCGCGTGCGTGCGTGGGCTGCGTGGCCCTCGGCCCGAAGCGCGGCAGGTGCGCAGCTGGCTGGCTGTGGGGGGACCAAAAAGGAGCGGCGAAAGCCTACAGCACCCGGCATTCCCAGGCGGTCTCCCATCCAAGTCCTGACCGGGCCCGACCCTGCTTAGCTTCCCAGATCCCACGAGATCGGGCGCGTTCAGGGTGGTATGGCCGGAGACGTTGGCGGCCGCCTCCAGGCGCCCTAAGAGTCCAGCGCCTGGGCTGGCAGCCCCCCGGGCAGCCCCCCCGGCCGCCAGGCGGAGCGCGGACCGGCCCCTCTCAGCTCTCGGGGACCCAGGCGCGCGGTCCGTCCCGCCCAGCCTCGAACCAGGTCCTCACCGCGGAGCTCGGCAGGCCGCGCATGCGCAGTCCAGGGGCCCCAAGGTCTGCGCCTGGGGGGCCGGGGGTCCGCCCCACGGGGCTGCGCTGCCCCACCGGCGGGCGCGGGCGCCCGCGAGTTGCGGCGCCTTGCGCGGCGGCCTGCTGGTGTGCTGCTGGGGCGTGGGGGGATCCCCTCTGGGCCCCAGATTCCCTCGCTCGGCCCCCGGCGTGGGCTGGGGCGCGTGCGTGCGTGGGCTGCGTGGCCCTCGGCCCGAAGCGCGGCAGGTGCGCAGCTGGCTGGCTGTGGGGGGACCAAAAAGGAGCGGCGAAAGCCTACAGCACCCGGCATTCCCAGGCGGTCTCCCATCCAAGTCCTGACCGGGCCCGACCCTGCTTAGCTTCCCAGATCCCACGAGATCGGGCGCGTTCAGGGTGGTATGGCCGGAGACGTTGGCGGCCGCCTCCAGGCGCCCTAAGAGTCCAGCGCCTGGGCTGGCAGCCCCCCGGGCAGCCCCCCCGGCCGCCAGGCGGAGCGCGGACCGGCCCCTCTCAGCTCTCGGGGACCCAGGCGCGCGGTCCGTCCCGCCCAGCCTCGAACCAGGTCCTCACCGCGGAGCTCGGCAGGCCGCGCATGCGCAGTCCAGGGGCCCCAAGGTCTGCGCCTGGGGGGCCGGGGGTCCGCCCCACGGGGCTGCGCTGCCCCACCGGGGGGGGCGCGGGCGCCCGCGAGTTGCGGCACCTTGCGCGGCGGCCTGCTGGTGTGCTGCTGGGGCGTGGGGGGTCCCCTCTGGGCCCCAGATTCCCTCGCTCGGCCCCCGGCGTGGGCTGGGGCGCGTGCGTGCGTGGGCTGCGTGGCCCTCGGCCCGAAGCGCGGCAGGTGCGCAGCTGGCTGGCTGTGGGGGGACCAAAAAGGAGCGGCGAAAGCCTACAGCACCCGGCATTCCCAGGCGGTCTCCCATCCAAGTCCTGACCGGGCCCGACCCTGCTTAGCTTCCCAGATCCCACGAGATCGGGCGCGTTCAGGGTGGTATGGCCGGAGACGTTGGCGGCCGCCTCCAGGCGCCCTAAGAGTCCAGCGCCTGGGCTGGCAGCCCCCCGGGCAGCCCCCCCGGCCGCCAGGCGGAGCGCGGACCGGCCCCTCTCAGCTCTCGGGGACCCAGGCGCGCGGTCCGTCCCGCCCAGCCTCGAACCAGGTCCTCACCGCGGAGCTCGGCAGGCCGCGCATGCGCAGTCCAGGGGCCCCAAGGTCTGCGCCTGGGGGGCCGGGGGTCCGCCCCACGGGGCTGCGCTGCCCCACCGGCGGGCGCGGGCGCCCGCGAGTTGCGGCGCCTTGCGCGGCGGCCTGCTGGTGTGCTGCTGGGGCGTGGGGGGATCCCCTCTGGGCCCCAGATTCCCTCGCTCGGCCCCCGGCGTGGGCTGGGGCGCGTGCGTGCGTGGGCTGCGTGGCCCTCGGCCCGAAGCGCGGCAGGTGCGCAGCTGGCTGGCTGTGGGGGGACCAAAAAGGAGCGGCGAAAGCCTACAGCACCCGGCATTCCCAGGCGGTCTCCCATCCAAGTCCTGACCGGGCCCGACCCTGCTTAGCTTCCCAGATCCCACGAGATCGGGCGCGTTCAGGGTGGTATGGCCGGAGACGTTGGCGGCCGCCTCCAGACGCCCTAAGAGTCCAGCGCCTGGGCTGGCAGCCCCCCGGGCAGCCCCCCCGGCCGCCAGGCGGAGCGCGGACCGGCCCCTCTCAGCTCTCGGGGACCCAGGCGCGCGGTCCGTCCCGCCCAGCCTCGAACCAGGTCCTCACCGCGGAGCTCGGCAGGCCGCGCATGCGCAGTCCAGGGGCCCCAAGGTCTGCGCCTGGGGGGCCGGGGGTCCGCCCCACGGGGCTGCGCTGCCCCACCGGGGGGGGCGCGGGCGCCCGCGAGTTGCGGCACCTTGCGCGGCGGCCTGCTGGTGTGCTGCTGGGGCGTGGGGGGTCCCCTCTGGGCCCCAGATTCCCTCGCTCGGCCCCCGGCGTGGGCTGGGGCGCGTGCGTGCGTGGGCTGCGTGGCCCTCGGCCCGAAGCGCGGCAGGTGCGCAGCTGGCTGGCTGTGGGGGGACCAAAAAGGAGCGGCAAAAGCCTACAGCACCCGGCATTCCCAGGCGGTCTCCCATCCAAGTCCTGACCGGGCCCGACCCTGCTTAGCTTCCCAGATCCCACGAGATCGGGCGCGTTCAGGGTGGTATGGCCGGAGACGTTGGCGGCCGCCTCCAGGCGCCCTAAGAGTCCAGCGCCTGGGCTGGCAGCCCCCCGGGCAGCCCCCCCGGCCGCCAGGCGGAGCGCGGACCGGCCCCTCTCAGCTCTCGGGGACCCAGGCGCGCGGTCCGTCCCGCCCAGCCTCGAACCAGGTCCTCACCGCGGAGCTCGGCAGGCCGCGCATGCGCAGTCCAGGGGCCCCAAGGTCTGCGCCTGGGGGGCCGGGGGTCCGCCCCACGGGGCTGCGCTGCCCCACCGGCGGGCGCGGGCGCCCGCGAGTTGCGGCGCCTTGCGCGGCGGCCTGCTGGTGTGCTGCTGGGGCGTGGGGGGATCCCCTCTGGGCCCCAGATTCCCTCGCTCGGCCCCCGGCGTGGGCTGGGGCGCGTGCGTGCGTGGGCTGCGTGGCCCTCGGCCCGAAGCGCGGCAGGTGCGCAGCTGGCTGGCTGTGGGGGGACCAAAAAGGAGCGGCGAAAGCCTACAGCACCCGGCATTCCCAGGCGGTCTCCCATCCAAGTCCTGACCGGGCCCGACCCTGCTTAGCTTCCCAGATCCCACGAGATCGGGCGCGTTCAGGGTGGTATGGCCGGAGACGTTGGCGGCCGCCTCCAGGCGCCCTAAGAGTCCAGCGCCTGGGCTGGCAGCCCCCCGGGCAGCCCCCCCGGCCGCCAGGCGGAGCGCGGACCGGCCCCTCTCAGCTCTCGGGGACCCAGGCGCGCGGTCCGTCCCGCCCAGCCTCGAACCAGGTCCTCACCGCGGAGCTCGGCAGGCCGCGCATGCGCAGTCCAGGGGCCCCAAGGTCTGCGCCTGGGGGGCCGGGGGTCCGCCCCACGGGGCTGCGCTGCCCCACCGGCGGGCGCGGGCGCCCGCGAGTTGCGGCGCCTTGCGCGGCGGCCTGCTGGTGTGCTGCTGGGGCGTGGGGGGATCCCCTCTGGGCCCCAGATTCCCTCGCTCGGCCCCCGGCGTGGGCTGGGGCGCGTGCGTGCGTGGGCTGCGTGGCCCTCGGCCCGAAGCGCGGCAGGTGCGCAGCTGGCTGGCTGTGGGGGGACCAAAAAGGAGCGGCGAAAGCCTACAGCACCCGGCATTCCCAGGCGGTCTCCCATCCAAGTCCTGACCGGGCCCGACCCTGCTTAGCTTCCCAGATCCCACGAGATCGGGCGCGTTCAGGGTGGTATGGCCGGAGACGTTGGCGGCCGCCTCCAGGCGCCCTAAGAGTCCAGCGCCTGGGCTGGCAGCCCCCCGGGCAGCCCCCCCGGCCGCCAGGCGGAGCGCGGACCGGCCCCTCTCAGCTCTCGGGGACCCAGGCGCGCGGTCCGTCCCGCCCAGCCTCGAACCAGGTCCTCACCGCGGAGCTCGGCAGGCCGCGCATGCGCAGTCCAGGGGCCCCAAGGTCTGCGCCTGGGGGGCCGGGGGTCCGCCCCACGGGGCTGCGCTGCCCCACCGGCGGGCGCGGGCGCCCGCGAGTTGCGGCGCCTTGCGCGGCGGCCTGCTGGTGTGCTGCTGGGGCGTGGGGGGATCCCCTCTGGGCCCCAGATTCCCTCGCTCGGCCCCCGGCGTGGGCTGGGGCGCGTGCGTGCGTGGGCTGCGTGGCCCTCGGCCCGAAGCGCGGCAGGTGCGCAGCTGGCTGGCTGTGGGGGGACCAAAAAGGAGCGGCGAAAGCCTACAGCACCCGGCATTCCCAGGCGGTCTCCCATCCAAGTCCTGACCGGGCCCGACCCTGCTTAGCTTCCCAGATCCCACGAGATCGGGCGCGTTCAGGGTGGTATGGCCGGAGACGTTGGCGGCCGCCTCCAGGCGCCCTAAGAGTCCAGCGCCTGGGCTGGCAGCCCCCCGGGCAGCCCCCCCGGCCGCCAGGCGGAGCGCGGACCGGCCCCTCTCAGCTCTCGGGGACCCAGGCGCGCGGTCCGTCCCGCCCAGCCTCGAACCAGGTCCTCACCGCGGAGCTCGGCAGGCCGCGCATGCGCAGTCCAGGGGCCCCAAGGTCTGCGCCTGGGGGGCCGGGGGTCCGCCCCACGGGGCTGCGCTGCCCCACCGGCGGGCGCGGGCGCCCGCGAGTTGCGGCGCCTTGCGCGGCGGCCTGCTGGTGTGCTGCTGGGGCGTGGGGGGATCCCCTCTGGGCCCCAGATTCCCTCGCTCGGCCCCCGGCGTGGGCTGGGGCGCGTGCGTGCGTGGGCTGCGTGGCCCTCGGCCCGAAGCGCGGCAGGTGCGCAGCTGGCTGGCTGTGGGGGGACCAAAAAGGAGCGGCGAAAGCCTACAGCACCCGGCATTCCCAGGCGGTCTCCCATCCAAGTCCTGACCGGGCCCGACCCTGCTTAGCTTCCCAGATCCCACGAGATCGGGCGCGTTCAGGGTGGTATGGCCGGAGACGTTGGCGGCCGCCTCCAGGCGCCCTAAGAGTCCAGCGCCTGGGCTGGCAGCCCCCCGGGCAGCCCCCCCGGCCGCCAGGCGGAGCGCGGACCGGCCCCTCTCAGCTCTCGGGGACCCAGGCGCGCGGTCCGTCCCGCCCAGCCTCGAACCAGGTCCTCACCGCGGAGCTCGGCAGGCCGCGCATGCGCAGTCCAGGGGCCCCAAGGTCTGCGCCTGGGGGGCCGGGGGTCCGCCCCACGGGGCTGCGCTGCCCCACCGGCGGGCGCGGGCGCCCGCGAGTTGCGGCGCCTTGCGCGGCGGCCTGCTGGTGTGCTGCTGGGGCGTGGGGGGATCCCCTCTGGGCCCCAGATTCCCTCGCTCGGCCCCCGGCGTGGGCTGGGGCGCGTGCGTGCGTGGGCTGCGTGGCCCTCGGCCCGAAGCGCGGCAGGTGCGCAGCTGGCTGGCTGTGGGGGGACCAAAAAGGAGCGGCGAAAGCCTACAGCACCCGGCATTCCCAGGCGGTCTCCCATCCAAGTCCTGACCGGGCCCGACCCTGCTTAGCTTCCCAGATCCCACGAGATCGGGCGCGTTCAGGGTGGTATGGCCGGAGACGTTGGCGGCCGCCTCCAGGCGCCCTAAGAGTCCAGCGCCTGGGCTGGCAGCCCCCCGGGCAGCCCCCCCGGCCGCCAGGCGGAGCGCGGACCGGCCCCTCTCAGCTCTCGGGGACCCAGGCGCGCGGTCCGTCCCGCCCAGCCTCGAACCAGGTCCTCACCGCGGAGCTCGGCAGGCCGCGCATGCGCAGTCCAGGGGCCCCAAGGTCTGCGCCTGGGGGGCCGGGGGTCCGCCCCACGGGGCTGCGCTGCCCCACCGGGGGGGGCGCGGGCGCCCGCGAGTTGCGGCACCTTGCGCGGCGGCCTGCTGGTGTGCTGCTGGGGCGTGGGGGGTCCCCTCTGGGCCCCAGATTCCCTCGCTCGGCCCCCGGCGTGGGCTGGGGCGCGTGCGTGTGTGGGCTGCGTGGCCCTCGGCCCGAAGCGCGGCAGGTGCGCAGCTGGCTGGCTGTGGGGGGACCAAAAAGGAGCGGCGAAAGCCTACAGCACCCGGCATTCCCAGGCGGTCTCCCATCCAAGTCCTGACCGGGCCCGACCCTGCTTAGCTTCCCAGATCCCACGAGATCGGGCGCGTTCAGGGTGGTATGGCCGGAGACGTTGGCGGCCGCCTCCAGGCGCCCTAAGAGTCCAGCGCCTGGGCTGGCAGCCCCCCGGGCAGCCCCCCCGGCCGCCAGGCGGAGCGCGGACCGGCCCCTCTCAGCTCTCGGGGACCCAGGCGCGCGGTCCGTCCCGCCCAGCCTCGAACCAGGTCCTCACCGCGGAGCTCGGCAGGCCGCGCATGCGCAGTCCAGGGGCCCCAAGGTCTGCGCCTGGGGGGCCGGGGGTCCGCCCCACGGGGCTGCGCTGCCCCACCGGCGGGCGCGGGCGCCCGCGAGTTGCGGCGCCTTGCGCGGCGGCCTGCTGGTGTGCTGCTGGGGCGTGGGGGGATCCCCTCTGGGCCCCAGATTCCCTCGCTCGGCCCCCGGCGTGGGCTGGGGCGCGTGCGTGCGTGGGCTGCGTGGCCCTCGGCCCGAAGCGCGGCAGGTGCGCAGCTGGCTGGCTGTGGGGGGACCAAAAAGGAGCGGCGAAAGCCTACAGCACCCGGCATTCCCAGGCGGTCTCCCATCCAAGTCCTGACCGGGCCCGACCCTGCTTAGCTTCCCAGATCCCACGAGATCGGGCGCGTTCAGGGTGGTATGGCCGGAGACGTTGGCGGCCGCCTCCAGGCGCCCTAAGAGTCCAGCGCCTGGGCTGGCAGCCCCCCGGGCAGCCCCCCCGGCCGCCAGGCGGAGCGCGGACCGGCCCCTCTCAGCTCTCGGGGACCCAGGCGCGCGGTCCGTCCCGCCCAGCCTCGAACCAGGTCCTCACCGCGGAGCTCGGCAGGCCGCGCATGCGCAGTCCAGGGGCCCCAAGGTCTGCGCCTGGGGGGCCGGGGGTCCGCCCCACGGGGCTGCGCTGCCCCACCGGCGGGCGCGGGCGCCCGCGAGTTGCGGCGCCTTGCGCGGCGGCCTGCTGGTGTGCTGCTGGGGCGTGGGGGGATCCCCTCTGGGCCCCAGATTCCCTCGCTCGGCCCCCGGCGTGGGCTGGGGCGCGTGCGTGCGTGGGCTGCGTGGCCCTCGGCCCGAAGCGCGGCAGGTGCGCAGCTGGCTGGCTGTGGGGGGACCAAAAAGGAGCGGCGAAAGCCTACAGCACCCGGCATTCCCAGGCGGTCTCCCATCCAAGTCCTGACCGGGCCCGACCCTGCTTAGCTTCCCAGATCCCACGAGATCGGGCGCGTTCAGGGTGGTATGGCCGGAGACGTTGGCGGCCGCCTCCAGGCGCCCTAAGAGTCCAGCGCCTGGGCTGGCAGCCCCCCGGGCAGCCCCCCCGGCCGCCAGGCGGAGCGCGGACCGGCCCCTCTCAGCTCTCGGGGACCCAGGCGCGCGGTCCGTCCCGCCCAGCCTCGAACCAGGTCCTCACCGCGGAGCTCGGCAGGCCGCGCATGCGCAGTCCAGGGGCCCCAAGGTCTGCGCCTGGGGGGCCGGGGGTCCGCCCCACGGGGCTGCGCTGCCCCACCGGCGGGCGCGGGCGCCCGCGAGTTGCGGCGCCTTGCGCGGCGGCCTGCTGGTGTGCTGCTGGGGCGTGGGGGGATCCCCTCTGGGCCCCAGATTCCCTCGCTCGGCCCCCGGCGTGGGCTGGGGCGCGTGCGTGCGTGGGCTGCGTGGCCCTCGGCCCGAAGCGCGGCAGGTGCGCAGCTGGCTGGCTGTGGGGGGACCAAAAAGGAGCGGCGAAAGCCTACAGCACCCGGCATTCCCAGGCGGTCTCCCATCCAAGTCCTGACCGGGCCCGACCCTGCTTAGCTTCCCAGATCCCACGAGATCGGGCGCGTTCAGGGTGGTATGGCCGGAGACGTTGGCGGCCGCCTCCAGGCGCCCTAAGAGTCCAGCGCCTGGGCTGGCAGCCCCCCGGGCAGCCCCCCCGGCCGCCAGGCGGAGCGCGGACCGGCCCCTCTCAGCTCTCGGGGACCCAGGCGCGCGGTCCGTCCCGCCCAGCCTCGAACCAGGTCCTCACCGCGGAGCTCGGCAGGCCGCGCATGCGCAGTCCAGGGGCCCCAAGGTCTGCGCCTGGGGGGCCGGGGGTCCGCCCCACGGGGCTGCGCTGCCCCACCGGGGGGGGCGCGGGCGCCCGCGAGTTGCGGCACCTTGCGCGGCGGCCTGCTGGTGTGCTGCTGGGGCGTGGGGGGTCCCCTCTGGGCCCCAGATTCCCTCGCTCGGCCCCCGGCGTGGGCTGGGGCGCGTGCGTGTGTGGGCTGCGTGGCCCTCGGCCCGAAGCGCGGCAGGTGCGCAGCTGGCTGGCTGTGGGGGGACCAAAAAGGAGCGGCGAAAGCCTACAGCACCCGGCATTCCCAGGCGGTCTCCCATCCAAGTCCTGACCGGGCCCGACCCTGCTTAGCTTCCCAGATCCCACGAGATCGGGCGCGTTCAGGGTGGTATGGCCGGAGACGTTGGCGGCCGCCTCCAGGCGCCCTAAGAGTCCAGCGCCTGGGCTGGCAGCCCCCCGGGCAGCCCCCCCGGCCGCCAGGCGGAGCGCGGACCGGCCCCTCTCAGCTCTCGGGGACCCAGGCGCGCGGTCCGTCCCGCCCAGCCTCGAACCAGGTCCTCACCGCGGAGCTCGGCAGGCCGCGCATGCGCAGTCCAGGGGCCCCAAGGTCTGCGCCTGGGGGGCCGGGGGTCCGCCCCACGGGGCTGCGCTGCCCCACCGGCGGGCGCGGGCGCCCGCGAGTTGCGGCGCCTTGCGCGGCGGCCTGCTGGTGTGCTGCTGGGGCGTGGGGGGATCCCCTCTGGGCCCCAGATTCCCTCGCTCGGCCCCCGGCGTGGGCTGGGGCGCGTGCGTGCGTGGGCTGCGTGGCCCTCGGCCCGAAGCGCGGCAGGTGCGCAGCTGGCTGGCTGTGGGGGGACCAAAAAGGAGCGGCGAAAGCCTACAGCACCCGGCATTCCCAGGCGGTCTCCCATCCAAGTCCTGACCGGGCCCGACCCTGCTTAGCTTCCCAGATCCCACGAGATCGGGCGCGTTCAGGGTGGTATGGCCGGAGACGTTGGCGGCCGCCTCCAGGCGCCCTAAGAGTCCAGCGCCTGGGCTGGCAGCCCCCCGGGCAGCCCCCCCGGCCGCCAGGCGGAGCGCGGACCGGCCCCTCTCAGCTCTCGGGGACCCAGGCGCGCGGTCCGTCCCGCCCAGCCTCGAACCAGGTCCTCACCGCGGAGCTCGGCAGGCCGCGCATGCGCAGTCCAGGGGCCCCAAGGTCTGCGCCTGGGGGGCCGGGGGTCCGCCCCACGGGGCTGCGCTGCCCCACCGGGGGGGGCGCGGGCGCCCGCGAGTTGCGGCACCTTGCGCGGCGGCCTGCTGGTGTGCTGCTGGGGCGTGGGGGGTCCCCTCTGGGCCCCAGATTCCCTCGCTCGGCCCCCGGCGTGGGCTGGGGCGCGTGCGTGCGTGGGCTGCGTGGCCCTCGGCCCGAAGCGCGGCAGGTGCGCAGCTGGCTGGCTGTGGGGGGACCAAAAAGGAGCGGCCAAAGCCTACAGCACCCGGCATTCCCAGGCGGTCTCCCATCCAAGTCCTGACCGGGCCCGACCCTGCTTAGCTTCCCAGATCCCACGAGATCGGGCGCGTTCAGGGTGGTATGGCCGGAGACGTTGGCGGCCGCCTCCAGGCGCCCTAAGAGTCCAGCGCCTGGGCTGGCAGCCCCCCGGGCAGCCCCCCCGGCCGCCAGGCGGAGCGCGGACCGGCCCCTCTCAGCTCTCGGGGACCCAGGCGCGCGGTCCGTCCCGCCCAGCCTCGAACCAGGTCCTCACCGCGGAGCTCGGCAGGCCGCGCATGCGCAGTCCAGGGGCCCCAAGGTCTGCGCCCGGGGGGCCGGGGGTCCGCCCCACGGGGCTGCGCTGCCCCACCGGGGGGGGGCGCGGGCGCCCGCGAGTTGCGGCGCCTTGCGCGGCGGCCTGCTGGTGTGCTGCTGGGGCGTGGGGGGATCCCCTCTGGGCCCCAGATTCCCTCGCTCGGCCCCCGGCGTGGGCTGGGGCGCGTGCGTGCGTGGGCTGCGTGGCCCTCGGCCCGAAGCGCGGCAGGTGCGCAGCTGGCTGGCTGTGGGGGGACCAAAAAGGAGCGGCCAAAGCCTACAGCACCCGGCATTCCCAGGCGGTCTCCCATCCAAGTCCTGACCGGGCCCGACCCTGCTTAGCTTCCCAGATCCCACGAGATCGGGCGCGTTCAGGGTGGTATGGCCGGAGACGTTGGCGGCCGCCTCCAGGCGCCCTAAGAGTCCAGCGCCTGGGCTGGCAGCCCCCCGGGCAGCCCCCCCGGCCGCCAGGCGGAGCGCGGACCGGCCCCTCTCAGCTCTCGGGGACCCAGGCGCGCGGTCCGTCCCGCCCAGCCTCGAACCAGGTCCTCACCGCGGAGCTCGGCAGGCCGCGCATGCGCAGTCCAGGGGCCCCAAGGTCTGCGCCCGGGGGGCCGGGGGTCCGCCCCACGGGGCTGCGCTGCCCCACCGGGGGGGGGCGCGGGCGCCCGCGAGTTGCGGCGCCTTGCGCGGCGGCCTGCTGGTGTGCTGCTGGGGCGTGGGGGGATCCCCTCTGGGCCCCAGATTCCCTCGCTCGGCCCCCGGCGTGGGCTGGGGCGCGTGCGTGCGTGGGCTGCGTGGCCCTCGGCCCGAAGCGCGGCAGGTGCGCAGCTGGCTGGCTGTGGGGGGACCAAAAAGGAGCGGCCAAAGCCTACAGCACCCGGCATTCCCAGGCGGTCTCCCATCCAAGTCCTGACCGGGCCCGACCCTGCTTAGCTTCCCAGATCCCACGAGATCGGGCGCGTTCAGGGTGGTATGGCCGGAGACGTTGGCGGCCGCCTCCAGGCGCCCTAAGAGTCCAGCGCCTGGGCTGGCAGCCCCCCGGGCAGCCCCCCCGGCCGCCAGGCGGAGCGCGGACCGGCCCCTCTCAGCTCTCGGGGACCCAGGCGCGCGGTCCGTCCCGCCCAGCCTCGAACCAGGTCCTCACCGCGGAGCTCGGCAGGCCGCGCATGCGCAGTCCAGGGGCCCCAAGGTCTGCGCCCGGGGGGCCGGGGGTCCGCCCCACGGGGCTGCGCTGCCCCACCGGGGGGGGGCGCGGGCGCCCGCGAGTTGCGGCGCCTTGCGCGGCGGCCTGCTGGTGTGCTGCTGGGGCGTGGGGGGATCCCCTCTGGGCCCCAGATTCCCTCGCTCGGCCCCCGGCGTGGGCTGGGGCGCGTGCGTGCGTGGGCTGCGTGGCCCTCGGCCCGAAGCGCGGCAGGTGCGCAGCTGGCTGGCTGTGGGGGGACCAAAAAGGAGCGGCCAAAGCCTACAGCACCCGGCATTCCCAGGCGGTCTCCCATCCAAGTCCTGACCGGGCCCGACCCTGCTTAGCTTCCCAGATCCCACGAGATCGGGCGCGTTCAGGGTGGTATGGCCGGAGACGTTGGCGGCCGCCTCCAGGCGCCCTAAGAGTCCAGCGCCTGGGCTGGCAGCCCCCCGGGCAGCCCCCCCGGCCGCCAGGCGGAGCGCGGACCGGCCCCTCTCAGCTCTCGGGGACCCAGGCGCGCGGTCCGTCCCGCCCAGCCTCGAACCAGGTCCTCACCGCGGAGCTCGGCAGGCCGCGCATGCGCAGTCCAGGGGCCCCAAGGTCTGCGCCCGGGGGGCCGGGGGTCCGCCCCACGGGGCTGCGCTGCCCCACCGGGGGGGGGCGCGGGCGCCCGCGAGTTGCGGCGCCTTGCGCGGCGGCCTGCTGGTGTGCTGCTGGGGCGTGGGGGGATCCCCTCTGGGCCCCAGAACCCCTCGCTCGGCCCCCGGCGTGGGCTGGGGCGCGTGCGTGCGTGGGCTGCGTGGCCCTCGGCCCGAAGCGCGGCAGGTGCGCAGCTGGCTGGCTGTGGGGGGACCAAAAAGGAGCGGCCAAAGCCTACAGCACCCGGCATTCCCAGGCGGTCTCCCATCCAAGTCCTGACCGGGCCCGACCCTGCTTAGCTTCCCAGATCCCACGAGATCGGGCGCGTTCAGGGTGGTATGGCCGGAGACGTTGGCGGCCGCCTCCAGGCGCCCTAAGAGTCCAGCGCCTGGGCTGGCAGCCCCCCGGGCAGCCCCCCCGGCCGCCAGGCGGAGCGCGGACCGGCCCCTCTCAGCTCTCGGGGACCCAGGCGCGCGGTCCGTCCCGCCCAGCCTCGAACCAGGTCCTCACCGCGGAGCTCGGCAGGCCGCGCATGCGCAGTCCAGGGGCCCCAAGGTCTGCGCCCGGGGGGCCGGGGGTCCGCCCCACGGGGCTGCGCTGCCCCACCGGGGGGGGGCGCGGGCGCCCGCCAGTTGCGGCGCCTTGCGCGGCGGCCTGCTGGTGTGCTGCTGGGGCGTGGGGGGATCCCCTCTGGGCCCCAGATTCCCTCGCTCGGCCCCCGGCGTGGGCTGGGGCGCGTGCGTGCGTGGGCTGCGTGGCCCTGGGCCTGAAGCGCGGCAGGTGCGCAGCTGGCTGGCTGTGGGGGGACCAAAAAGGAGCGGCCAAAGCCTACAGCACCCGGCATTCCCAGGCGGTCTCCCATCCAAGTCCTGACCGGGCCCGACCCTGCTTAGCTTCCCAGATCCCACGAGATCGGGCGCGTTCAGGGTGGTATGGCCGGAGACGTTGGCGGCCGCCTCCAGGCGCCCTAAGAGTCCAGCGCCTGGGCTGGCAGCCCCCCGGGCAGCCCCCCCGGCCGCCAGGCGGAGCGCGGACCGGCCCCTCTCAGCTCTCGGGGACCCAGGCGCGCGGTCCGTCCCGCCCAGCCTCGAACCAGGTCCTCACCGCGGAGCTCGGCAGGCCGCGCATGCGCAGTCCAGGGGCCCCAAGGTCTGCGCCCGGGGGGCCGGGGGTCCGCCCCACGGGGCTGCGCTGCCCCACCGGGGGGGGGCGCGGGCGCCCGCGAGTTGCGGCGCCTTGCGCGGCGGCCTGCTGGTGTGCTGCTGGGGCGTGGGGGGATCCCCTCTGGGCCCCAGATTCCCTCGCTCGGCCCCCGGCGTGGGCTGGGGCGCGTGCGTGCGTGGGCTGCGTGGCCCTCGGCCCGAAGCGCGGCAGGTGCGCAGCTGGCTGGCTGTGGGGGGACCAAAAAGGAGCGGCCAAAGCCTACAGCACCCGGCATTCCCAGGCGGTCTCCCATCCAAGTCCTGACCGGGCCCGACCCTGCTTAGCTTCCCAGATCCCACGAGATCGGGCGCGTTCAGGGTGGTATGGCCGGAGACGTTGGCGGCCGCCTCCAGGCGCCCTAAGAGTCCAGCGCCTGGGCTGGCAGCCCCCCGGGCAGCCCCCCCGGCCGCCAGGCGGAGCGCGGACCGGCCCCTCTCAGCTCTCGGGGACCCAGGCGCGCGGTCCGTCCCGCCCAGCCTCGAACCAGGTCCTCACCGCGGAGCTCGGCAGGCCGCGCATGCGCAGTCCAGGGGCCCCAAGGTCTGCGCCCGGGGGGCCGGGGGTCCGCCCCACGGGGCTGCGCTGCCCCACCGGGGGGGGGCGCGGGCGCCCGCGAGTTGCGGCGCCTTGCGCGGCGGCCTGCTGGTGTGCTGCTGGGGCGTGGGGGGATCCCCTCTGGGCCCCAGATTCCCTCGCTCGGCCCCCGGCGTGGGCTGGGGCGCGTGCGTGCGTGGGCTGCGTGGCCCTCGGCCCGAAGCGCGGCAGGTGCGCAGCTGGCTGGCTGTGGGGGGACCAAAAAGGAGCGGCGAAAGCCTACAGCACCCGGCATTCCCAGGCGGTCTCCCATCCAAGTCCTGACCGGGCCCGACCCTGCTTAGCTTCCCAGATCCCACGAGATCGGGCGCGTTCAGGGTGGTATGGCCGGAGACGTTGGCGGCCGCCTCCAGGCGCCCTAAGAGTCCAGCGCCTGGGCTGGCAGCCCCCCGGGCAGCCCCCCCGGCCGCCAGGCGGAGCGCGGACCGGCCCCTCTCAGCTCTCGGGGACCCAGGCGCGCGGTCCGTCCCGCCCAGCCTCGAACGAGGTCCTCACCGCGGAGCTCGGCAGGCCGCGCATGCGCAGTCCAGGGGCCCCAAGGTCTGCGCCCGGGGGGCCGGGGGTCCGCCCCACGGGGCTGCGCTGCCCCACCGGGGGGGGGCGCGGGCGCCCGCGAGTTGCGGCGCCTTGCGCGGCGGCCTGCTGGTGTGCTGCTGGGGCGTGGGGGGATCCCCTCTGGGCCCCAGATTCCCTCGCTCGGCCCCCGGCGTGGGCTGGGGCGCGTGCGTGCGTGGGCTGCGTGGCCCTCGGCCCGAAGCGCGGCAGGTGCGCAGCTGGCTGGCTGTGGGGGGACCAAAAAGGAGCGGCCAAAGCCTACAGCACCCGGCATTCCCAGGCGGTCTCCCATCCAAGTCCTGACCGGGCCCGACCCTGCTTAGCTTCCCAGATCCCACGAGATCGGGCGCGTTCAGGGTGGTATGGCCGGAGACGTTGGCGGCCGCCTCCAGGCGCCCTAAGAGTCCAGCGCCTGGGCTGGCAGCCCCCCGGGCAGCCCCCCCGGCCGCCAGGCGGAGCGCGGACCGGCCCCTCTCAGCTCTCGGGGACCCAGGCGCGCGGTCCGTCCCGCCCAGCCTCGAACCAGGTCCTCACCGCGGAGCTCGGCAGGCCGCGCATGCGCAGTCCAGGGGCCCCAAGGTCTGCGCCCGGGGGGCCGGGGGTCCGCCCCACGGGGCTGCGCTGCCCCACCGGGGGGGGGCGCGGGCGCCCGCGAGTTGCGGCGCCTTGCGCGGCGGCCTGCTGGTGTGCTGCTGGGGCGTGGGGGGATCCCCTCTGGGCCCCAGAACCCCTCGCTCGGCCCCCGGCGTGGGCTGGGGCGCGTGCGTGCGTGGGCTGCGTGGCCCTCGGCCCGAAGCGCGGCAGGTGCGCAGCTGGCTGGCTGTGGGGGGACCAAAAAGGAGCGGCCAAAGCCTACAGCACCCGGCATTCCCAGGCGGTCTCCCATCCAAGTCCTGACCGGGCCCGACCCTGCTTAGCTTCCCAGATCCCACGAGATCGGGCGCGTTCAGGGTGGTATGGCCGGAGACGTTGGCGGCCGCCTCCAGGCGCCCTAAGAGTCCAGCGCCGGGGCTGGCAGCCCCCCGGGCAGCCCCCCCGGCCGCCAGGCGGAGCGCGGACCGGCCCCTCTCAGCTCTCGGGGACCCAGGCGCGCGGTCCGTCCCGCCCAGCCTCGAACCAGGTCCTCACCGCGGAGCTCGGCAGGCCGCGCATGCGCAGTCCAGGGGCCCCAAGGTCTGCGCCCGGGGGGCCGGGGGTCCGCCCCACGGGGCTGCGCTGCCCCACCGGGGGGGGGCGCGGGCGCCCGCCAGTTGCGGCGCCTTGCGCGGCGGCCTGCTGGTGTGCTGCTGGGGCGTGGGGGGATCCCCTCTGGGCCCCAGATTCCCTCGCTCGGCCCCCGGCGTGGGCTGGGGCGCGTGCGTGCGTGGGCTGCGTGGCCCTCGGCCCGAAGCGCGGCAGGTGCGCAGCTGGCTGGCTGTGGGGGGACCAAAAAGGAGCGGCCAAAGCCTACAGCACCCGGCATTCCCAGGCGGTCTCCCATCCAAGTCCTGACCGGGCCCGACCCTGCTTAGCTTCCCAGATCCCACGAGATCGGGCGCGTTCAGGGTGGTATGGCCGGAGACGTTGGCGGCCGCCTCCAGGCGCCCTAAGAGTCCAGCGCCTGGGCTGGCAGCCCCCCGGGCAGCCCCCCCGGCCGCCAGGCGGAGCGCGGACCGGCCCCTCTCAGCTCTCGGGGACCCAGGCGCGCGGTCCGTCCCGCCCAGCCTCGAACCAGGTCCTCACCGCGGAGCTCGGCAGGCCGCGCATGCGCAGTCCAGGGGCCCCAAGGTCTGCGCCCGGGGGGCCGGGGGTCCGCCCCACGGGGCTGCGCTGCCCCACCGGGGGGGGGCGCGGGCGCCCGCGAGTTGCGGCGCCTTGCGCGGCGGCCTGCTGGTGTGCTGCTGGGGCGTGGGGGGATCCCCTCTGGGCCCCAGATTCCCTCGCTCGGCCCCCGGCGTGGGCTGGGGCGCGTGCGTGCGTGGGCTGCGTGGCCCTCGGCCCGAAGCGCGGCAGGTGCGCAGCTGGCTGGCTGTGGGGGGACCAAAAAGGAGCGGCAAAAGCCTACAGCACCCGGCATTCCCAGGCGGTCTCCCATCCAAGTCCTGACCGGGCCCGACCCTGCTTAGCTTCCCAGATCCCACGAGATCGGGCGCGTTCAGGGTGGTATGGCCGGAGACGTTGGCGGCCGCCTCCAGGCGCCCTAAGAGTCCAGCGCCTGGGCTGGCAGCCCCCCGGGCAGCCCCCCCGGCCGCCAGGCGGAGCGCGGACCGGCCCCTCTCAGCTCTCGGGGACCCAGGCGCGCGGTCCGTCCCGCCCAGCCTCGAACCAGGTCCTCACCGCGGAGCTCGGCAGGCCGCGCATGCGCAGTCCAGGGGCCCCAAGGTCTGCGCCTGGGGGGCCGGGGGTCCGCCCCACGGGGCTGCGCTGCCCCACCGGCGGGCGCGGGCGCCCGCGAGTTGCGGCGCCTTGCGCGGCGGCCTGCTGGTGTGCTGCTGGGGCGTGGGGGGATCCCCTCTGGGCCCCAGATTCCCTCGCTCGGCCCCCGGCGTGGGCTGGGGCGCGTGCGTGCGTGGGCTGCGTGGCCCTCGGCCCGAAGCGCGGCAGGTGCGCAGCTGGCTGGCTGTGGGGGGACCAAAAAGGAGCGGCGAAAGCCTACAGCACCCGGCATTCCCAGGCGGTCTCCCATCCAAGTCCTGACCGGGCCCGACCCTGCTTAGCTTCCCAGATCCCACGAGATCGGGCGCGTTCAGGGTGGTATGGCCGGAGACGTTGGCGGCCGCCTCCAGACGCCCTAAGAGTCCAGCGCCTGGGCTGGCAGCCCCCCGGGCAGCCCCCCCGGCCGCCAGGCGGAGCGCGGACCGGCCCCTCTCAGCTCTCGGGGACCCAGGCGCGCGGTCCGTCCCGCCCAGCCTCGAACCAGGTCCTCACCGCGGAGCTCGGCAGGCCGCGCATGCGCAGTCCAGGGGCCCCAAGGTCTGCGCCTGGGGGGCCGGGGGTCCGCCCCACGGGGCTGCGCTGCCC
>JBAWUJ010000158.1:0-109074 GCA_037176705.1 Molossus alvarezi
AGCTCCGCGGTGAGGACCTGGTTCGAGGCTGGGCGGGGCGGACCGCGCGCCTGGGTCCCCGAGAGCTGAGAGGGGCCGGTCCGCGCTCCGCCTGGCGGCCGGGGGGGCTGCCCGGGGGGCTGCCAGCCCCGGCGCTGGACTCTTAGGGCGCCTGGAGGCGGCCGCCAACGTCTCCGGCCATACCACCCTGAACGCGCCCGATCTCGTGGGATCTGGGAAGCTAAGCAGGGTCGGGCCCGGTCAGGACTTGGATGGGAGACCGCCTGGGAATGCCGGGTGCTGTAGGCTTTCGCCGCTCCTTTTTGGTCCCCCCACAGCCAGCCAGCTGCGCACCTGCCGCGCTTCGGGCCGAGGGCCACGCAGCCCACGCACGCACGCGCCCCAGCCCACGCCGGGGGCCGAGCGAGGGAATCTGGGGCCCAGAGGGGATCCCCCCACGCCCCAGCAGCACACCAGCAGGCCGCCGCGCAAGGCGCCGCAACTCGCGGGCGCCCGCGCCCGCCGGTGGGGCAGCGCAGCCCCGTGGGGCGGACCCCCGGCCCCCCAGGCGCAGACCTTGGGGCCCCTGGACTGCGCATGCGCGGCCTGCCGAGCTCCGCGGTGAGGACCTGGTTCGAGGCTGGGCGGGACGGACCGCGCGCCTGGGTCCCCGAGAGCTGAGAGGGGCCGGTCCGCGCTCCGCCTGGCGGCCGGGGGGGCTGCCCGGGGGGCTGCCAGCCCCGGCGCTGGACTCTTAGGGCGCCTGGAGGCGGCCGCCAACGTCTCCGGCCATACCACCCTGAACGCGCCCGATCTCGTGGGATCTGGGAAGCTAAGCAGGGTCGGGCCCGGTCAGGACTTGGATGGGAGACCGCCTGGGAATGCCGGGTGCTGTAGGCTTTTGCCGCTCCTTTTTGGTCCCCCCACAGCCAGCCAGCTGCGCACCTGCCGCGCTTCGGGCCGAGGGCCACGCAGCCCACGCACGCACGCGCCCCAGCCCACGCCGGGGGCCGAGCGAGGGAATCTGGGGCCCAGAGGGGATCCCCCCACGCCCCAGCAGCACACCAGCAGGCCGCCGCTCAAGGCGCCGCAACTCGCGGGCGCCCGCGCCCGCCGGTGGGGCAGCGCAGCCCCGTGGGGCGGACCCCCGGCCCCCCAGGCGCAGACCTTGGGGCCCCTGGACTGCGCATGCGCGGCCTGCCGAGCTCCGCGGTGAGGACCTGGTTCGAGGCTGGGCGGGACGGACCGCGCGCCTGGGTCCCCGAGAGCTGAGAGGGGCCGGTCCGCGCTCCGCCTGGCGGCCGGGGGGGCTGCCCGGGGGGCTGCCAGCCCAGGCGCTGGACTCTTAGGGCGCCTGGAGGCGGCCGCCAACGTCTCCGGCCATACCACCCTGAACGCGCCCGATCTCGTGGGATCTGGGAAGCTAAGCAGGGTCGGGCCCGGTCAGGACTTGGATGGGAGACCGCCTGGGAATGCCGGGTGCTGTAGGCTTTCGCCGCTCCTTTTTGGTCCCCCCACAGCCAGCCAGCTGCGCACCTGCCGCGCTTCGGGCCGAGGGCCACGCAGCCCACGCACGCACGCGCCCCAGCCCACGCCGGGGGCCGAGCGAGGGAATCTGGGGCCCAGAGGGGATCCCCCCACGCCCCAGCAGCACACCAGCAGGCCGCCGCGCAAGGCGCCGCAACTCGCGGGCGCCCGCGCCCGCCGGTGGGGCAGCGCAGCCCCGTGGGGCGGACCCCCGGCCCCCCAGGCGCAGACCTTGGGGCCCCTGGACTGCGCATGCGCGGCCTGCCGAGCTCCGCGGTGAGGACCTGGTTCGAGGCTGGGCGGGACGGACCGCGCGCCTGGGTCCCCGAGAGCTGAGAGGGGCCGGTCCGCGCTCCGCCTGGCGGCCTGGGGGGCTGCCCGGGGGGCTGCCAGCCCCGGCGCTGGACTCTTAGGGCGCCTGGAGGCGGCCGCCAACGTCTCCGGCCATACCACCCTGAACGCGCCCGATCTCGTGGGATCTGGGAAGCTAAGCAGGGTCGGGCCCGGTCAGGACTTGGATGGGAGACCGCCTGGGAATGCCGGGTGCTGTAGGCTTTCGCCGCTCCTTTTTGGTCCCCCCACAGCCAGCCAGCTGCGCACCTGCCGCGCTTCGGGCCGAGGGCCACGCAGCCCACGCACGCACGCGCCCCAGCCCACGCCGGGGGCCGAGCGAGGGAATCTGGGGCCCAGAGGGGATCCCCCCACGCCCCAGCAGCACACCAGCAGGCCGCCGCGCAAGGCGCCGCAACTCGCGGGCGCCCGCGCCCGCCGGTGGGGCAGCGCAGCCCCGTGGGGCGGACCCCCGGCCCCCCAGGCGCAGACCTTGGGGCCCCTGGACTGCGCATGCGCGGCCTGCCGAGCTCCGCGGTGAGGACCTGGTTCGAGGCTGGGCGGGACGGACCGCGCGCCTGGGTCCCCCAGAGCTGAGAGGGGCCGGTCCGCCTTCCGCCTGGCGGCCGGGGGGGCTGCCCGGGGGGCTGCCAGCCCCGGCGCTGGACTCTTAGGGCGCCTGGAGGCGGCCGCCAACTTCTCCGGCCATACCACCCTGAACGCGCCCGATCTCGTGGGATCTGGGAAGCTAAGCAGGGTCGGGCCCGGTCAGGACTTGGATGGGAGACCGCCTGGGAATGCCGGGTGCTGTAGGCTTTCGCCGCTCCTTTTTGGTCCCCCCACAGCCAGCCAGCTGCGCACCTGCCGCGCTTCGGGCCGAGGGCCACGCAGCCCACGCACGCACGCGCCCCAGCCCACGCCGGGGGCCGAGCGAGGGAATCTGGGGCCCAGAGGGGATCCCCCCACGCCCCAGCAGCACACCAGCAGGCCGCCGCGCAAGGCGCCGCAACTCGCGGGCGCCCGCGCCCGCCGGTGGGGCAGCGCAGCCCCGTGGGGCGGACCCCCGGCCCCCCAGGCGCAGACCTTGGGGCCCCTGGACTGCGCATGCGCGGCCTGCCGAGCTCCGCGGTGAGGACCTGGTTCGAGGCTGGGCGGGACGGACCGCGCGCCTGGGTCCCCGAGAGCTGAGAGGGGCCGGTCCGCGCTCCGCCTGGCGGCCGGGGGGGCTGCCCGGGGGGCTGCCAGCCCAGGCGCTGGACTCTTAGGGCGCCTGGAGGCGGCCGCCAACGTCTCCGGCCATACCACCCTGAACGCGCCCGATCTCGTGGGATCTGGGAAGCTAAGCAGGGTCGGGCCCGGTCAGGACTTGGATGGGAGACCGCCTGGGAATGCCGGGTGCTGTAGGCTTTTGCCGCTCCTTTTTGGTCCCCCCACAGCCAGCCAGCTGCGCACCTGCCGCGCTTCGGGCCGAGGGCCACGCAGCCCACGCACGCACGCGCCCCAGCCCACGCCGGGGCCGAGCGAGGGAATCTGGGGCCCAGAGGGGATCCCCCCACGCCCCAGCAGCACACCAGCAGGCCGCCGCGCAAGGCGCCGCAACTCGCGGGCGCCCGCGCCCGCCGGTGGGGCAGCGCAGCCCCGTGGGGCGGACCCCCGGCCCCCCAGGCGCAGACCTTGTGGCCCCTGGACTGCACATGCGCGGCCTGCCGAGCTCCGCGGTGAGGACCTGGTTCGAGGCTGGGCGGGGCGGACCGCGCGCCTGGGTCCCCGAGAGCTGAGAGGGGCCGGTCCGCGCTCCGCCTGGCGGCCGGGGGGGCTGCCCGGGGGGCTGCCAGCCCCGGCGCTGGACTCTTAGGGCGCCTGGAGGCGGCCGCCAACGTCTCCGGCCATACCACCCTGAACGCGCCCGATCTCGTGGGATCTGGGAAGCTAAGCAGGGTCGGGCCCGGTCAGGACTTGGATGGGAGACCGCCTGGGAATGCCGGGTGCTGTAGGCTTTCGCCGCTCCTTTTTGGTCCCCCCACAGCCAGCCAGCTGCGCACCTGCCGCGCTTCGGGCCGAGGGCCACGCAGCCCACGCACGCACGCGCCCCAGCCCACGCCGGGGGCCGAGCGAGGGAATCTGGGGCCCAGAGGGGATCCCCCCACGCCCCAGCAGCACACCAGCAGGCCGCCGCGCAAGGCGCCGCAACTCGCGGGCGCCCGCGCCCGCCGGTGGGGCAGCGCAGCCCCGTGGGGCGGACCCCCGGCCCCCCAGGCGCAGACCTTGGGGC
The DNA here is from genome assembly GCA_037176705.1 of Molossus alvarezi. Classification (NCBI taxonomy): domain Eukaryota; kingdom Metazoa; phylum Chordata; class Mammalia; order Chiroptera; family Molossidae; genus Molossus; species Molossus alvarezi. The sequence goes on from JBAWUJ010000158.1 coordinate 4,109, forward strand.
CCCTGGACTGCGCATGCGCGGCCTGCCGAGCTCCGCGGTGAGGACCTGGTTCGAGGCTGGGCGGGACGGACCGCGCGCCTGGGTCCCCGAGAGCTGAGAGGGGCCGGTCCGCGCTCCGCCTGGCGGCCTGGGGGGCTGCCCGGGGGGCTGCCAGCCCCGGCGCTGGACTCTTAGGGCGCCTGGAGGCGGCCGCCAACGTCTCCGGCCATACCACCCTGAACGCGCCCGATCTCGTGGGATCTGGGAAGCTAAGCAGGGTCGGGCCCGGTCAGGACTTGGATGGGAGACCGCCTGGGAATGCCGGGTGCTGTAGGCATTCGCCGCTCCTTTTTGGTCCCCCCACAGCCAGCCAGCTGCGCACCTGCCGCGCTTCGGGCCGAGGGCCACGCAGCCCACGCACGCACGCGCCCCAGCCCACGCCGGGGGCCGAGCGAGGGAATCTGGGGCCCAGAGGGGATCCCCCCACGCCCCAGCAGCACACCAGCAGGCCGCCGCGCAAGGCGCCGCAACTCGCGGGCGCCCGCGCCCGCCGGTGGGGCAGCGCAGCCCCGTGGGGCGGACCCCCGGCCCCCCAGGCGCAGACCTTGGGGCCCCTGGACTGCGCATGCGCGGCCTGCCGAGCTCCGCGGTGAGGACCTGGTTCGAGGCTGGGCGGGACGGACCGCGCGCCTGGGTCCCCCAGAGCTGAGAGGGGCCGGTCCGCCTTCCGCCTGGCGGCCGGGGGGGCTGCCCGGGGGGCTGCCAGCCCCGGCGCTGGACTCTTAGGGCGCCTGGAGGCGGCCGCCAACGTCTCCGGCCATACCACCCTGAACGCGCCCGATCTCGTGGGATCTGGGAAGCTAAGCAGGGTCGGGCCCGGTCAGGACTTGGATGGGAGACCGCCTGGGAATGCCGGGTGCTGTAGGCTTTCGCCGCTCCTTTTTGGTCCCCCCACAGCCAGCCAGCTGCGCACCTGCCGCGCTTCGGGCCGAGGGCCACGCAGCCCACGCACGCACGCGCCCCAGCCCACGCCGGGGGCCGAGCGAGGGAATCTGGGGCCCAGAGGGGATCCCCCCACGCCCCAGCAGCACACCAGCAGGCCGCCGCGCAAGGCGCCGCAACTCGCGGGCGCCCGCGCCCCCCCCCCGGTGGGGCAGCGCAGCCCCGTGGGGCGGACCCCCGGCCCCCCGGGCGCAGACCTTGGGGCCCCTGGACTGCGCATGCGCGGCCTGCCGAGCTCCGCGGTGAGGACCTGGTTCGAGGCTGGGCGGGACGGACCGCGCGCCTGGGTCCCCGAGAGCTGAGAGGGGCCGGTCCGCGCTCCGCCTGGCGGCCGGGGGGGCTGCCCGGGGGGCTGCCAGCCCAGGCGCTGGACTCTTAGGGCGCCTGGAGGCGGCCGCCAACGTCTCCGGCCATACCACCCTGAACGCGCCCGATCTCGTGGGATCTGGGAAGCTAAGCAGGGTCGGGCCCGGTCAGGACTTGGATGGGAGACCGCCTGGGAATGCCGGGTGCTGTAGGCTTTGGCCGCTCCTTTTTGGTCCCCCCACAGCCAGCCAGCTGCGCACCTGCCGCGCTTCGGGCCGAGGGCCACGCAGCCCACGCACGCACGCGCCCCAGCCCACGCCGGGGGCCGAGCGAGGGAATCTGGGGCCCAGAGGGGATCCCCCCACGCCCCAGCAGCACACCAGCAGGCCGCCGCGCAAGGCGCCGCAACTCGCGGGCGCCCGCGCCCCCACCCCCGGTGGGGCAGCGCAGCCCCGTGGGGCGGACCCCCGGCCCCCCGGGCGCAGACCTTGGGGCCCCTGGACTGCGCATGCGCGGCCTGCCGAGCTCCGCGGTGAGGACCTGGTTCGAGGCTGGGCGGGACGGACCGCGCGCCTGGGTCCCCGAGAGCTGAGAGGGGCCGGTCCGCGCTCCGCCTGGCGGCCGGGGGGGCTGCCCGGGGGGCTGCCAGCCCCGGCGCTGGACTCTTAGGGCGCCTGGAGGCGGCCGCCAACGTCTCCGGCCATACCACCCTGAACGCGCCCGATCTCGTGGGATCTGGGAAGCTAAGCAGGGTCGGGCCCGGTCAGGACTTGGATGGGAGACCGCCTGGGAATGCCGGGTGCTGTAGGCTTTGGCCGCTCTTTTTGGTCCCCCCACAGCCAGCCAGCTGCGCACCTGCCGCGCTTCGGGCCGAGGGCCACGCAGCCCACGCACGCACGCGCCCCAGCCCACGCCGGGGGCCGAGCGAGGGAATCTGGGGCCCAGAGGGGATCCCCCCACGCCCCAGCAGCACACCAGCAGGCCGCCGCGCAAGGCGCCGCAACTCGCGGGCGCCCGCGCCCGCCGGTGGGGCAGCGCAGCCCCGTGGGGCGGACCCCCGGCCCCCCAGGCGCAGACCTTGGGGCCCCTGGACTGCGCATGCGCGGCCTGCCGAGCTCCGCGGTGAGGACCTGGTTCGAGGCTGGGCGGGACGGACCGCGCGCCTGGGTCCCCGAGAGCTGAGAGGGGCCGGTCCGCGCTCCGCCTGGCGGCCTGGGGGGCTGCCCGGGGGGCTGCCAGCCCCGGCGCTGGACTCTTAGGGCGCCTGGAGGCGGCCGCCAACGTCTCCGGCCATACCACCCTGAACGCGCCCGATCTCGTGGGATCTGGGAAGCTAAGCAGGGTCGGGCCCGGTCAGGACTTGGATGGGAGACCGCCTGGGAATGCCGGGTGCTGTAGGCATTCGCCGCTCCTTTTTGGTCCCCCCACAGCCAGCCAGCTGCGCACCTGCCGCGCTTCGGGCCGAGGGCCACGCAGCCCACGCACGCACGCGCCCCAGCCCACGCCGGGGGCCGAGCGAGGGAATCTGGGGCCCAGAGGGGATCCCCCCACGCCCCAGCAGCACACCAGCAGGCCGCCGCGCAAGGCGCCGCAACTCGCGGGCGCCCGCGCCCGCCGGTGGGGCAGCGCAGCCCCGTGGGGCGGACCCCCGGCCCCCCAGGCGCAGACCTTGGGGCCCCTGGACTGCGCATGCGCGGCCTGCCGAGCTCCGCGGTGAGGACCTGGTTCGAGGCTGGGCGGGACGGACCGCGCGCCTGGGTCCCCCAGAGCTGAGAGGGGCCGGTCCGCCTTCCGCCTGGCGGCCGGGGGGGCTGCCCGGGGGGCTGCCAGCCCCGGCGCTGGACTCTTAGGGCGCCTGGAGGCGGCCGCCAACGTCTCCGGCCATACCACCCTGAACGCGCCCGATCTCGTGGGATCTGGGAAGCTAAGCAGGGTCGGGCCCGGTCAGGACTTGGATGGGAGACCGCCTGGGAATGCCGGGTGCTGTAGGCTTTCGCCGCTCCTTTTTGGTCCCCCCACAGCCAGCCAGCTGCGCACCTGCCGCGCTTCGGGCCGAGGGCCACGCAGCCCACGCACGCACGCGCCCCAGCCCACGCCGGGGGCCGAGCGAGGGAATCTGGGGCCCAGAGGGGATCCCCCCACGCCCCAGCAGCACACCAGCAGGCCGCCGCGCAAGGCGCCGCAACTCGCGGGCGCCCGCGCCCCCCCCCCGGTGGGGCAGCGCAGCCCCGTGGGGCGGACCCCCGGCCCCCCGGGCGCAGACCTTGGGGCCCCTGGACTGCGCATGCGCGGCCTGCCGAGCTCCGCGGTGAGGACCTGGTTCGAGGCTGGGCGGGACGGACCGCGCGCCTGGGTCCCCGAGAGCTGAGAGGGGCCGGTCCGCGCTCCGCCTGGCGGCCGGGGGGGCTGCCCGGGGGGCTGCCAGCCCAGGCGCTGGACTCTTAGGGCGCCTGGAGGCGGCCGCCAACGTCTCCGGCCATACCACCCTGAACGCGCCCGATCTCGTGGGATCTGGGAAGCTAAGCAGGGTCGGGCCCGGTCAGGACTTGGATGGGAGACCGCCTGGGAATGCCGGGTGCTGTAGGCTTTGGCCGCTCCTTTTTGGTCCCCCCACAGCCAGCCAGCTGCGCACCTGCCGCGCTTCGGGCCGAGGGCCACGCAGCCCACGCACGCACGCGCCCCAGCCCACGCCGGGGGCCGAGCGAGGGAATCTGGGGCCCAGAGGGGATCCCCCCACGCCCCAGCAGCACACCAGCAGGCCGCCGCGCAAGGCGCCGCAACTCGCGGGCGCCCGCGCCCCCACCCCCGGTGGGGCAGCGCAGCCCCGTGGGGCGGACCCCCGGCCCCCCGGGCGCAGACCTTGGGGCCCCTGGACTGCGCATGCGCGGCCTGCCGAGCTCCGCGGTGAGGACCTGGTTCGAGGCTGGGCGGGACGGACCGCGCGCCTGGGTCCCCGAGAGCTGAGAGGGGCCGGTCCGCGCTCCGCCTGGCGGCCGGGGGGGCTGCCCGGGGGGCTGCCAGCCCCGGCGCTGGACTCTTAGGGCGCCTGGAGGCGGCCGCCAACGTCTCCGGCCATACCACCCTGAACGCGCCCGATCTCGTGGGATCTGGGAAGCTAAGCAGGGTCGGGCCCGGTCAGGACTTGGATGGGAGACCGCCTGGGAATGCCGGGTGCTGTAGGCTTTGGCCGCTCTTTTTGGTCCCCCCACAGCCAGCCAGCTGCGCACCTGCCGCGCTTCGGGCCGAGGGCCACGCAGCCCACGCACGCACGCGCCCCAGCCCACGCCGGGGGCCGAGCGAGGGAATCTGGGGCCCAGAGGGGATCCCCCCACGCCCCAGCAGCACACCAGCAGGCCGCCGCGCAAGGCGCCGCAACTCGCGGGCGCCCGCGCCCCCCCCCGTGGGGCAGCGCAGCCCCGTGGGGCGGACCCCCGGCCCCCCGGGCGCAGACCTTGGGGCCCCTGGACTGCGCATGCGCGGCCTGCCGAGCTCCGCGGTGAGGACCTGGTTCGAGGCTGGGCGGGACGGACCGCGCGCCTGGGTCCCCGAGAGCTGAGAGGGGCCGGTCCGCGCTCCGCCTGGCGGCCGGGGGGGCTGCCCGGGGGGCTGCCAGCCCAGGCGCTGGACTCTTAGGGCGCCTGGAGGCGGCCGCCAACGTCTCCGGCCATACCACCCTGAACGCGCCCGATCTCGTGGGATCTGGGAAGCTAAGCAGGGTCGGGCCCGGTCAGGACTTGGATGGGAGACCGCCTGGGAATGCCGGGTGCTGTAGGCTTTGGCCGCTCCTTTTTGGTCCCCCCACAGCCAGCCAGCTGCGCACCTGCCGCGCTTCGGGCCGAGGGCCACGCAGCCCACGCACGCACGCGCCCCAGCCCACGCCGGGGGCCGAGCGAGGGAATCTGGGGCCCAGAGGGGATCCCCCCACGCCCCAGCAGCACACCAGCAGGCCGCCGCGCAAGGCGCCGCAACTCGCGGGCGCCCGCGCCCCCCCCCCGGTGGGGCAGCGCAGCCCCGTGGGGCGGACCCCCGGCCCCCCGGGCGCAGACCTTGGGGCCCCTGGACTGCGCATGCGCGGCCTGCCGAGCTCCGCGGTGAGGACCTGGTTCGAGGCTGGGCGGGACGGACCGCGCGCCTGGGTCCCCGAGAGCTGAGAGGGGCCGGTCCGCGCTCCGCCTGGCGGCCGGGGGGGCTGCCCGGGGGGCTGCCAGCCCAGGCGCTGGACTCTTAGGGCGCCTGGAGGCGGCCGCCAACGTCTCCGGCCATACCACCCTGAACGCGCCCGATCTCGTGGGATCTGGGAAGCTAAGCAGGGTCGGGCCCGGTCAGGACTTGGATGGGAGACCGCCTGGGAATGCCGGGTGCTGTAGGCTTTCGCCGCTCCTTTTTGGTCCCCCCACAGCCAGCCAGCTGCGCACCTGCCGCGCTTCGGGCCGAGGGCCACGCAGCCCACGCACGCACGCGCCCCAGCCCACGCCGGGGGCCGAGCGAGGGAATCTGGGGCCCAGAGGGGATCCCCCCACGCCCCAGCAGCACACCAGCAGGCCGCCGCGCAAGGCGCCGCAACTCGCGGGCGCCCGCGCCCGCCGGTGGGGCAGCGCAGCCCCGTGGGGCGGACCCCCGGCCCCCCAGGCGCAGACCTTGGGGCCCCTGGACTGCGCATGCGCGGCCTGCCGAGCTCCGCGGTGAGGACCTGGTTCGAGGCTGGGCGGGACGGACCGCGCGCCTGGGTCCCCGAGAGCTGAGAGGGGCCGGTCCGCGCTCCGCCTGGCGGCCGGGGGGGCTGCCCGGGGGGCTGCCAGCCCAGGCGCTGGACTCTTAGGGCGCCTGGAGGCGGCCGCCAACGTCTCCGGCCATACCACCCTGAACGCGCCCGATCTCGTGGGATCTGGGAAGCTAAGCAGGGTCGGGCCCGGTCAGGACTTGGATGGGAGACCGCCTGGGAATGCCGGGTGCTGTAGGCTTTCGCCGCTCCTTTTTGGTCCCCCCACAGCCAGCCAGCTGCGCACCTGCCGCGCTTCGGGCCGAGGGCCACGCAGCCCACGCACGCACGCGCCCCAGCCCACGCCGGGGGCCGAGCGAGGGAATCTGGGGCCCAGAGGGGACCCCCCACGCCCCAGCAGCACACCAGCAGGCCGCCGCGCAAGGCGCCGCAACTCGCGGGCGCCCGCGCCCCCCCCGGTGGGGCAGCGCAGCCCCGTGGGGCGGACCCCCGGCCCCCCAGGCGCAGACCTTGGGGCCCCTGGACTGCGCATGCGCGGCCTGCCGAGCTCCGCGGTGAGGACCTGGTTCGAGGCTGGGCGGGACGGACCGCGCGCCTGGGTCCCCGAGAGCTGAGAGGGGCCGGTCCGCGCTCCGCCTGGCGGCCGGGGGGGCTGCCCGGGGGGCTGCCAGCCCAGGCGCTGGACTCTTAGGGCGCCTGGAGGCGGCCGCCAACGTCTACGGCCATACCACCCTGAACGCGCCCGATCTCGTGGGATCTGGGAAGCTAAGCAGGGTCGGGCCCGGTCAGGACTTGGATGGGAGACCGCCTGGGAATGCCGGGTGCTGTAGGCTTTCGCCGCTCCTTTTTGGTCCCCCCACAGCCAGCCAGCTGCGCACCTGCCGCGCTTCGGGCCGAGGGCCACGCAGCCCACGCACGCACGCGCCCCAGCCCACGCCGGGGGCCGAGCGAGGGAATCTGGGGCCCAGAGGGGATCCCCCCACGCCCCAGCAGCACACCAGCAGGCCGCCGCGCAAGGCGCCGCAACTCGCGGGCGCCCGCGCCCGCCGGTGGGGCAGCGCAGCCCCGTGGGGCGGCCCCCCGGCCCCCCAGGCGCAGACCTTGGGGCCCCTGGACTGCGCATGCGCGGCCTGCCGAGCTCCGCGGTGAGGACCTGGTTCGAGGCTGGGCGGGACGGACCGCGCGCCTGGGTCCCCGAGAGCTGAGAGGGGCCGGTCCGCGCTCCGCCTGGCGGCCGGGGGGGCTGCCCGGGGGGCTGCCAGCCCAGGCGCTGGACTCTTAGGGCGCCTGGAGGCGGCCGCCAACGTCTACGGCCATACCACCCTGAACGCGCCCGATCTCGTGGGATCTGGGAAGCTAAGCAGGGTCGGGCCCGGTCAGGACTTGGATGGGAGACCGCCTGGGAATGCCGGGTGCTGTAGGCTTTCGCCGCTCCTTTTTGGTCCCCCCACAGCCAGCCAGCTGCGCACCTGCCGCGCTTTGGGCCGAGGGCCACGCAGCCCACACACGCACGCGCCCCAGCCCACGCCGGGGGCCGAGCGAGGGAATCTGGGGCCCAGAGGGGACCCCCCACGCCCCAGCAGCACACCAGCAGGCCGCCGCGCAAGGTGCCGCAACTCGCGGGCGCCCGCGCCCCCCCGGTGGGGCAGCGCAGCCCCGTGGGGCGGACCCCCGGCCCCCCAGGCGCAGACCTTGGGGCCCCTGGACTGCGCATGCGCGGCCTGCCGAGCTCCGCGGTGAGGACCTGGTTCGAGGCTGGGCGGGACGGACCGCGCGCCTGGGTCCCCGAGAGCTGAGAGGGGCCGGTCCGCGCTCCGCCTGGCGGCCGGGGGGGCTGCCCGGGGGGCTGCCAGCCCAGGCGCTGGACTCTTAGGGCGCCTGGAGGCGGCCGCCAACGTCTCCGGCCATACCACCCTGAACGCGCCCGATCTCGTGGGATCTGGGAAGCTAAGCAGGGTCGGGCCCGGTCAGGACTTGGATGGGAGACCGCCTGGGAATGCCGGGTGCTGTAGGCTTTCGCCGCTCCTTTTTGGTCCCCCCACAGCCAGCCAGCTGCGCACCTGCCGCGCTTCGGGCCGAGGGCCACGCAGCCCACGCACGCACGCGCCCCAGCCCACGCCGGGGGCCGAGCGAGGGAATCTGGGGCCCAGAGGGGATCCCCCCACGCCCCAGCAGCACACCAGCAGGCCGCCGCGCAAGGCGCCGCAACTCGCGGGCGCCCGCGCCCGCCGGTGGGGCAGCGCAGCCCCGTGGGGCGGCCCCCCGGCCCCCCAGGCGCAGACCTTGGGGCCCCTGGACTGCGCATGCGCGGCCTGCCGAGCTCCGCGGTGAGGACCTGGTTCGAGGCTGGGCGGGACGGACCGCGCGCCTGGGTCCCCGAGAGCTGAGAGGGGCCGGTCCGCGCTCCGCCTGGCGGCCGGGGGGGCTGCCCGGGGGGCTGCCAGCCCAGGCGCTGGACTCTTAGGGCGCCTGGAGGCGGCCGCCAACGTCTCCGGCCATACCACCCTGAACGCGCCCGATCTCGTGGGATCTGGGAAGCTAAGCAGGGTCGGGCCCGGTCAGGACTTGGATGGGAGACCGCCTGGGAATGCCGGGTGCTGTAGGCTTTCGCCGCTCCTTTTTGGTCCCCCCACAGCCAGCCAGCTGCGCACCTGCCGCGCTTCGGGCCGAGGGCCACGCAGCCCACGCACGCACGCGCCCCAGCCCACGCCGGGGGCCGAGCGAGGGAATCTGGGGCCCAGAGGGGATCCCCCCACGCCCCAGCAGCACACCAGCAGGCCGCCGCGCAAGGCGCCGCAACTCGCGGGCGCCCGCGCCCGCCGGTGGGGCAGCGCAGCCCCGTGGGGCGGACCCCCGGCCCCCCAGGCGCAGACCTTGGGGCCCCTGGACTGCGCATGCGCGGCCTGCCGAGCTCCGCGGTGAGGACCTGGTTCGAGGCTGGGCGGGACGGACCGCGCGCCTGGGTCCCCGAGAGCTGAGAGGGGCCGGTCCGCGCTCCGCCTGGCGGCCGGGGGGGCTGCCCGGGGGGCTGCCAGCCCAGGCGCTGGACTCTTAGGGCGCCTGGAGGCGGCCGCCAACGTCTCCGGCCATACCACCCTGAACGCGCCCGATCTCGTGGGATCTGGGAAGCTAAGCAGGGTCGGGCCCGGTCAGGACTTGGATGGGAGACCGCCTGGGAATGCCGGGTGCTGTAGGCTTTCGCCGCTCCTTTTTGGTCCCCCCACAGCCAGCCAGCTGCGCACCTGCCGCGCTTCGGGCCGAGGGCCACGCAGCCCACACACGCACGCGCCCCAGCCCACGCCGGGGGCCGAGCGAGGGAATCTGGGGCCCAGAGGGGACCCCCCACGCCCCAGCAGCACACCAGCAGGCCGCCGCGCAAGGTGCCGCAACTCGCGGGCGCCCGCGCCCCCCCCGGTGGGGCAGCGCAGCCCCGTGGGGCGGACCCCCGGCCCCCCAGGCGCAGACCTTGGGGCCCCTGGACTGCGCATGCGCGGCCTGCCGAGCTCCGCGGTGAGGACCTGGTTCGAGGCTGGGCGGGACGGACCGCGCGCCTGGGTCCCCGAGAGCTGAGAGGGGCCGGTCCGCGCTCCGCCTGGCGGCCGGGGGGGCTGCCCGGGGGGCTGCCAGCCCAGGCGCTGGACTCTTAGGGCACCTGGAGGCGGCCGCCAACGTCTCCGGCCATACCACCCTGAACGCGCCCGATCTCGTGGGATCTGGGAAGCTAAGCAGGGTCGGGCCCGGTCAGGACTTGGATGGGAGACCGCCTGGGAATGCCGGGTGCTGTAGGCTTTCGCCGCTCCTTTTTGGTCCCCCCACAGCCAGCCAGCTGCGCACCTGCCGCGCTTCGGGCCGAGGGCCACGCAGCCCACGCACGCACGCGCCCCAGCCCACGCCGGGGGCCGAGCGAGGGAATCTGGGGCCCAGAGGGGATCCCCCCACGCCCCAGCAGCACACCAGCAGGCCGCCGCGCAAGGCGCCGCAACTCGCGGGCGCCCGCGCCCGCCGGTGGGGCAGCGCAGCCCCGTGGGGCGGACCCCCGGCCCCCCAGGCGCAGACCTTGGGGCCCCTGGACTGCGCATGCGCGGCCTGCCGAGCTCCGCGGTGAGGACCTGGTTCGAGGCTGGGCGGGACGGACCGCGCGCCTGGGTCCCCGAGAGCTGAGAGGGGCCGGTCCGCGCTCCGCCTGGCGGCCGGGGGGGCTGCCCGGGGGGCTGCCAGCCCAGGCGCTGGACTCTTAGGGCGCCTGGAGGCGGCCGCCAACGTCTCCGGCCATACCACCCTGAACGCGCCCGATCTCGTGGGATCTGGGAAGCTAAGCAGGGTCGGGCCCGGTCAGGACTTGGATGGGAGACCGCCTGGGAATGCCGGGTGCTGTAGGCTTTTGCCGCTCCTTTTTGGTCCCCCCACAGCCAGCCAGCTGCGCACCTGCCGCGCTTCGGGCCGAGGGCCACGCAGCCCACGCACGCACGCGCCCCAGCCCACGCCGGGGGCCGAGCGAGGGAATCTGGGGCCCAGAGGGGACCCCCCACGCCCCAGCAGCACACCAGCAGGCCGCCGCGCAAGGTGCCGCAACTCGCGGGCGCCCGCGCCCCCCCCGGTGGGGCAGCGCAGCCCCGTGGGGCGGACCCCCGGCCCCCCAGGCGCAGACCTTGGGGCCCCTGGACTGCGCATGCGCGGCCTGCCGAGCTCCGCGGTGAGGACCTGGTTCGAGGCTGGGCGGGACGGACCGCGCGCCTGGGTCCCCGAGAGCTGAGAGGGGCCGGTCCGCGCTCCGCCTGGCGGCCGGGGGGGCTGCCCGGGGGGCTGCCAGCCCAGGCGCTGGACTCTTAGGGCGCCTGGAGGCGGCCGCCAACGTCTCCGGCCATACCACCCTGAACGCGCCCGATCTCGTGGGATCTGGGAAGCTAAGCAGGGTCGGGCCCGGTCAGGACTTGGATGGGAGACCGCCTGGGAATGCCGGGTGCTGTAGGCTTTCGCCGCTCCTTTTTGGTCCCCCCACAGCCAGCCAGCTGCGCACCTGCCGCGCTTCGGGCCGAGGGCCACGCAGCCCACGCACGCACGCGCCCCAGCCCACGCCGGGGGCCGAGCGAGGGAATCTGGGGCCCAGAGGGGATCCCCCCACGCCCCAGCAGCACACCAGCAGGCCGCCGCGCAAGGCGCCGCAACTCGCGGGCGCCCGCGCCCGCCGGTGGGGCAGCGCAGCCCCGTGGGGCGGACCCCCGGCCCCCCAGGCGCAGACCTTGGGGCCCCTGGACTGCGCATGCGCGGCCTGCCGAGCTCCGCGGTGAGGACCTGGTTCGAGGCTGGGCGGGACGGACCGCGCGCCTGGGTCCCCGAGAGCTGAGAGGGGCCGGTCCGCGCTCCGCCTGGCGGCCGGGGGGGCTGCCCGGGGGGCTGCCAGCCCAGGCGCTGGACTCTTAGGGCGCCTGGAGGCGGCCGCCAACGTCTCCGGCCATACCACCCTGAACGCGCCCGATCTCGTGGGATCTGGGAAGCTAAGCAGGGTCGGGCCCGGTCAGGACTTGGATGGGAGACCGCCTGGGAATGCCGGGTGCTGTAGGCTTTCGCCGCTCCTTTTTGGTCCCCCCACAGCCAGCCAGCTGCGCACCTGCCGCGCTTCGGGCCGAGGGCCACGCAGCCCACACACGCACGCGCCCCAGCCCACGCCGGGGGCCGAGCGAGGGAATCTGGGGCCCAGAGGGGACCCCCCACGCCCCAGCAGCACACCAGCAGGCCGCCGCGCAAGGTGCCGCAACTCGCGGGCGCCCGCGCCCCCCCCGGTGGGGCAGCGCAGCCCCGTGGGGCGGACCCCCGGCCCCCCAGGCGCAGACCTTGGGGCCCCTGGACTGCGCATGCGCGGCCTGCCGAGCTCCGCGGTGAGGACCTGGTTCGAGGCTGGGCGGGACGGACCGCGCGCCTGGGTCCCCGAGAGCTGAGAGGGGCCGGTCCGCGCTCCGCCTGGCGGCCGGGGGGGCTGCCCGGGGGGCTGCCAGCCCCGGCGCTGGACTCTTAGGGCGCCTGGAGGCGGCCGCCAACGTCTCCGGCCATACCACCCTGAACGCGCCCGATCTCGTGGGATCTGGGAAGCTAAGCAGGGTCGGGCCCGGTCAGGACTTGGATGGGAGACCGCCTGGGAATGCCGGGTGCTGTAGGCTTTCGCCGCTCCTTTTTGGTCCCCCCACAGCCAGCCAGCTGCGCACCTGCCGCGCTTCGGGCCGAGGGCCACGCAGCCCACGCACGCACGCGCCCCAGCCCACGCCGGGGGCCGAGCGAGGGAATCTGGGGCCCAGAGGGGATCCCCCCACGCCCCAGCAGCACACCAGCAGGCCGCCGCGCAAGGCGCCGCAACTCGCGGGCGCCCGCGCCCGCCGGTGGGGCAGCGCAGCCCCGTGGGGCGGACCCCCGGCCCCCCAGGCGCAGACCTTGGGGCCCCTGGACTGCGCATGCGCGGCCTGCCGAGCTCCGCGGTGAGGACCTGGTTCGAGGCTGGGCGGGACGGACCGCGCGCCTGGGTCCCCGAGAGCTGAGAGGGGCCGGTCCGCGCTCCGCCTGGCGGCCGGGGGGGCTGCCCGGGGGGCTGCCAGCCCAGGCGCTGGACTCTTAGGGCGCCTGGAGGCGGCCGCCAACGTCTCCGGCCATACCACCCTGAACGCGCCCGATCTCGTGGGATCTGGGAAGCTAAGCAGGGTCGGGCCCGGTCAGGACTTGGATGGGAGACCGCCTGGGAATGCCGGGTGCTGTAGGCTTTCGCCGCTCCTTTTTGGTCCCCCCACAGCCAGCCAGCTGCGCACCTGCCGCGCTTCGGGCCGAGGGCCACGCAGCCCACGCACGCACGCGCCCCAGCCCACGCCGGGGGCCGAGCGAGGGAATCTGGGGCCCAGAGGGGATCCCCCCACGCCCCAGCAGCACACCAGCAGGCCGCCGCGCAAGGCGCCGCAACTCGCGGGCGCCCGCGCCCGCCGGTGGGGCAGCGCAGCCCCGTGGGGCGGACCCCCGGCCCCCCAGGCGCAGACCTTGGGGCCCCTGGACTGCGCATGCGCGGCCTGCCGAGCTCCGCGGTGAGGACCTGGTTCGAGGCTGGGCGGGACGGACCGCGCGCCTGGGTCCCCGAGAGCTGAGAGGGGCCGGTCCGCGCTCCGCCTGGCGGCCTGGGGGGCTGCCCGGGGGGCTGCCAGCCCCGGCGCTGGACTCTTAGGGCGCCTGGAGGCGGCCGCCAACGTCTCCGGCCATACCACCCTGAACGCGCCCGATCTCGTGGGATCTGGGAAGCTAAGCAGGGTCGGGCCCGGTCAGGACTTGGATGGGAGACCGCCTGGGAATGCCGGGTGCTGTAGGCTTTCGCCGCTCCTTTTTGGTCCCCCCACAGCCAGCCAGCTGCGCACCTGCCGCGCTTCGGGCCGAGGGCCACGCAGCCCACGCACGCACGCGCCCCAGCCCACGCCGGGGGCCGAGCGAGGGAATCTGGGGCCCAGAGGGGATCCCCCCACGCCCCAGCAGCACACCAGCAGGCCGCCGCGCAAGGCGCCGCAACTCGCGGGCGCCCGCGCCCGCCGGTGGGGCAGCGCAGCCCCGTGGGGCGGACCCCCGGCCCCCCAGGCGCAGACCTTGGGGCCCCTGGACTGCGCATGCGCGGCCTGCCGAGCTCCGCGGTGAGGACCTGGTTCGAGGCTGGGCGGGACGGACCGCGCGCCTGGGTCCCCCAGAGCTGAGAGGGGCCGGTCCGCCTTCCGCCTGGCGGCCGGGGGGGCTGCCCGGGGGGCTGCCAGCCCCGGCGCTGGACTCTTAGGGCGCCTGGAGGCGGCCGCCAACGTCTCCGGCCATACCACCCTGAACGCGCCCGATCTCGTGGGATCTGGGAAGCTAAGCAGGGTCGGGCCCGGTCAGGACTTGGATGGGAGACCGCCTGGGAATGCCGGGTGCTGTAGGCTTTCGCCGCTCCTTTTTGGTCCCCCCACAGCCAGCCAGCTGCGCACCTGCCGCGCTTCGGGCCGAGGGCCACGCAGCCCACGCACGCACGCGCCCCAGCCCACGCCGGGGGCCGAGCGAGGGAATCTGGGGCCCAGAGGGGATCCCCCCACGCCCCAGCAGCACACCAGCAGGCCGCCGCGCAAGGCGCCGCAACTCGCGGGCGCCCGCGCCCGCCGGTGGGGCAGCGCAGCCCCGTGGGGCGGACCCCCGGCCCCCCAGGCGCAGACCTTGGGGCCCCTGGACTGCGCATGCGCGGCCTGCCGAGCTCCGCGGTGAGGACCTGGTTCGAGGCTGGGCGGGGCGGACCGCGCGCCTGGGTCCCCGAGAGCTGAGAGGGGCCGGTCCGCGCTCCGCCTGGCGGCCGGGGGGGCTGCCCGGGGGGCTGCCAGCCCCGGCGCTGGACTCTTAGGGCGCCTGGAGGCGGCCGCCAACGTCTCCGGCCATACCACCCTGAACGCGCCCGATCTCGTGGGATCTGGGAAGCTAAGCAGGGTCGGGCCCGGTCAGGACTTGGATGGGAGACCGCCTGGGAATGCCGGGTGCTGTAGGCTTTCGCCGCTCCTTTTTGGTCCCCCCACAGCCAGCCAGCTGCGCACCTGCCGCGCTTCGGGCCGAGGGCCACGCAGCCCACGCACGCACGCGCCCCAGCCCACGCCGGGGGCCGAGCGAGGGAATCTGGGGCCCAGAGGGGATCCCCCCACGCCCCAGCAGCACACCAGCAGGCCGCCGCGCAAGGCGCCGCAACTCGCGGGCGCCCGCGCCCGCCGGTGGGGCAGCGCAGCCCCGTGGGGCGGACCCCCGGCCCCCCAGGCGCAGACCTTGGGGCCCCTGGACTGCGCATGCGCGGCCTGCCGAGCTCCGCGGTGAGGACCTGGTTCGAGGCTGGGCGGGACGGACCGCGCGCCTGGGTCCCCGAGAGCTGAGAGGGGCCGGTCCGCGCTCCGCCTGGCGGCCGGGGGGGCTGCCCGGGGGGCTGCCAGCCCCGGCGCTGGACTCTTAGGGCGCCTGGAGGCGGCCGCCAACGTCTCCGGCCATACCACCCTGAACGCGCCCGATCTCGTGGGATCTGGGAAGCTAAGCAGGGTCGGGCCCGGTCAGGACTTGGATGGGAGACCGCCTGGGAATGCCGGGTGCTGTAGGCTTTCGCCGCTCCTTTTTGGTCCCCCCACAGCCAGCCAGCTGCGCACCTGCCGCGCTTCGGGCCGAGGGCCACGCAGCCCACGCACGCACGCGCCCCAGCCCACGCCGGGGGCCGAGCGAGGGAATCTGGGGCCCAGAGGGGATCCCCCCACGCCCCAGCAGCACACCAGCAGGCCGCCGCGCAAGGCGCCGCAACTCGCGGGCGCCCGCGCCCGCCGGTGGGGCAGCGCAGCCCCGTGGGGCGGACCCCCGGCCCCCCAGGCGCAGACCTTGGGGCCCCTGGACTGCGCATGCGCGGCCTGCCGAGCTCCGCGGTGAGGACCTGGTTCGAGGCTGGGCGGGACGGACCGCGCGCCTGGGTCCCCGAGAGCTGAGAGGGGCCGGTCCGCGCTCCGCCTGGCGGCCGGGGGGGCTGCCCGGGGGGCTGCCAGCCCCGGCGCTGGACTCTTAGGGCGCCTGGAGGCGGCCGCCAACGTCTCCGGCCATACCACCCTGAACGCGCCCGATCTCGTGGGATCTGGGAAGCTAAGCAGGGTCGGGCCCGGTCAGGACTTGGATGGGAGACCGCCTGGGAATGCCGGGTGCTGTAGGCTTTTGCCGCTCCTTTTTGGTCCCCCCACAGCCAGCCAGCTGCGCACCTGCCGCGCTTCGGGCCGAGGGCCACGCAGCCCACGCACGCACGCGCCCCAGCCCACGCCGGGGGCCGAGCGAGGGAATCTGGGGCCCAGAGGGGATCCCCCCACGCCCCAGCAGCACACCAGCAGGCCGCCGCGCAAGGCGCCGCAACTCGCGGGCGCCCGCGCCCGCCGGTGGGGCAGCGCAGCCCCGTGGGGCGGACCCCCGGCCCCCCAGGCGCAGACCTTGGGGCCCCTGGACTGCGCATGCGCGGCCTGCCGAGCTCCGCGGTGAGGACCTGGTTCGAGGCTGGGCGGGACGGACCGCGCGCCTGGGTCCCCGAGAGCTGAGAGGGGCCGGTCCGCGCTCCGCCTTGCGGCCGGGGGGGCTGCCCGGGGGGCTGCCAGCCCAGGCGCTGGACTCTTAGGGCGCCTGGAGGCGGCCGCCAACGTCTCCGGCCATACCACCCTGAACGCGCCCGATCTCGTGGGATCTGGGAAGCTAAGCAGGGTCGGGCCCGGTCAGGACTTGGATGGGAGACCGCCTGGGAATGCCGGGTGCTGTAGGCTTTTGCCGCTCCTTTTTGGTCCCCCCACAGCCAGCCAGCTGCGCACCTGCCGCGCTTCGGGCCGAGGGCCACGCAGCCCACGCACGCACGCGCCCCAGCCCACGCCGGGGGCCGAGCGAGGGAATCTGGGGCCCAGAGGGGATCCCCCCACGCCCCAGCAGCACACCAGCAGGCCGCCGCGCAAGGCGCCGCAACTCGCGGGCGCCCGCGCCCGCCGGTGGGGCAGCGCAGCCCCGTGGGGCGGACCCCCGGCCCCCCAGGCGCAGACCTTGTGGCCCCTGGACTGCACATGCGCGGCCTGCCGAGCTCCGCGGTGAGGACCTGGTTCGAGGCTGGGCGGGGCGGACCGCGCGCCTGGGTCCCCGAGAGCTGAGAGGGGCCGGTCCGCGCTCCGCCTGGCGGCCGGGGGGGCTGCCCGGGGGGCTGCCAGCCCCGGCGCTGGACTCTTAGGGCGCCTGGAGGCGGCCGCCAACGTCTCCGGCCATACCACCCTGAACGCGCCCGATCTCGTGGGATCTGGGAAGCTAAGCAGGGTCGGGCCCGGTCAGGACTTGGATGGGAGACCGCCTGGGAATGCCGGGTGCTGTAGGCTTTCGCCGCTCCTTTTTGGTCCCCCCACAGCCAGCCAGCTGCGCACCTGCCGCGCTTCGGGCCGAGGGCCACGCAGCCCACGCACGCACGCGCCCCAGCCCACGCCGGGGGCCGAGCGAGGGAATCTGGGGCCCAGAGGGGATCCCCCCACGCCCCAGCAGCACACCAGCAGGCCGCCGCGCAAGGCGCCGCAACTCGCGGGCGCCCGCGCCCGCCGGTGGGGCAGCGCAGCCCCGTGGGGCGGACCCCCGGCCCCCCAGGCGCAGACCTTGGGGCCCCTGGACTGCGCATGCGCGGCCTGCCGAGCTCCGCGGTGAGGACCTGGTTCGAGGCTGGGCGGGACGGACCGCGCGCCTGGGTCCCCGAGAGCTGAGAGGGGCCGGTCCGCGCTCCGCCTGGCGGCCGGGGGGGCTGCCCGGGGGGCTGCCAGCCCCGGCGCTGGACTCTTAGGGCGCCTGGAGGCGGCCGCCAACGTCTCCGGCCATACCACCCTGAACGCGCCCGATCTCGTGGGATCTGGGAAGCTAAGCAGGGTCGGGCCCGGTCAGGACTTGGATGGGAGACCGCCTGGGAATGCCGGGTGCTGTAGGCTTTCGCCGCTCCTTTTTGGTCCCCCCACAGCCAGCCAGCTGCGCACCTGCCGCGCTTCGGGCCGAGGGCCACGCAGCCCACGCACGCACGCGCCCCAGCCCACGCCGGGGGCCGAGCGAGGGAATCTGGGGCCCAGAGGGGATCCCCCCACGCCCCAGCAGCACACCAGCAGGCCGCCGCGCAAGGCGCCGCAACTCGCGGGCGCCCGCGCCCGCCGGTGGGGCAGCGCAGCCCCGTGGGGCGGACCCCCGGCCCCCCAGGCGCAGACCTTGGGGCCCCTGGACTGCGCATGCGCGGCCTGCCGAGCTCCGCGGTGAGGACCTGGTTCGAGGCTGGGCGGGACGGACCGCGCGCCTGGGTCCCCGAGAGCTGAGAGGGGCCGGTCCGCGCTCCGCCTGGCGGCCGGGGGGGCTGCCCGGGGGGCTGCCAGCCCCGGCGCTGGACTCTTAGGGCGCCTGGAGGCGGCCGCCAACGTCTCCGGCCATACCACCCTGAACGCGCCCGATCTCGTGGGATCTGGGAAGCTAAGCAGGGTCGGGCCCGGTCAGGACTTGGATGGGAGACCGCCTGGGAATGCCGGGTGCTGTAGGCTTTCGCCGCTCCTTTTTGGTCCCCCCACAGCCAGCCAGCTGCGCACCTGCCGCGCTTCGGGCCGAGGGCCACGCAGCCCACGCACGCACGCGCCCCAGCCCACGCCGGGGGCCGAGCGAGGGAATCTGGGGCCCAGAGGGGATCCCCCCACGCCCCAGCAGCACACCAGCAGGCCGCCGCGCAAGGCGCCGCAACTCGCGGGCGCCCGCGCCCGCCGGTGGGGCAGCGCAGCCCCGTGGGGCGGACCCCCGGCCCCCCAGGCGCAGACCTTGGGGCCCCTGGACTGCGCATGCGCGGCCTGCCGAGCTCCGCGGTGAGGACCTGGTTCGAGGCTGGGCGGGACGGACCGCGCGCCTGGGTCCCCGAGAGCTGAGAGGGGCCGGTCCGCGCTCCGCCTGGCGGCCGGGGGGGCTGCCCGGGGGGCTGCCAGCCCCGGCGCTGGACTCTTAGGGCGCCTGGAGGCGGCCGCCAACGTCTCCGGCCATACCACCCTGAACGCGCCCGATCTCGTGGGATCTGGGAAGCTAAGCAGGGTCGGGCCCGGTCAGGACTTGGATGGGAGACCGCCTGGGAATGCCGGGTGCTGTAGGCTTTTGCCGCTCCTTTTTGGTCCCCCCACAGCCAGCCAGCTGCGCACCTGCCGCGCTTCGGGCCGAGGGCCACGCAGCCCACGCACGCACGCGCCCCAGCCCACGCCGGGGGCCGAGCGAGGGAATCTGGGGCCCAGAGGGGATCCCCCCACGCCCCAGCAGCACACCAGCAGGCCGCCGCGCAAGGCGCCGCAACTCGCGGGCGCCCGCGCCCGCCGGTGGGGCAGCGCAGCCCCGTGGGGCGGACCCCCGGCCCCCCAGGCGCAGACCTTGGGGCCCCTGGACTGCGCATGCGCGGCCTGCCGAGCTCCGCGGTGAGGACCTGGTTCGAGGCTGGGCGGGACGGACCGCGCGCCTGGGTCCCCGAGAGCTGAGAGGGGCCGGTCCGCGCTCCGCCTGGCGGCCGGGGGGGCTGCCCGGGGGGCTGCCAGCCCAGGCGCTGGACTCTTAGGGCGCCTGGAGGCGGCCGCCAACGTCTCCGGCCATACCACCCTGAACGCGCCCGATCTCGTGGGATCTGGGAAGCTAAGCAGGGTCGGGCCCGGTCAGGACTTGGATGGGAGACCGCCTGGGAATGCCGGGTGCTGTAGGCTTTCGCCGCTCCTTTTTGGTCCCCCCACAGCCAGCCAGCTGCGCACCTGCCGCGCTTCGGGCCGAGGGCCACGCAGCCCACGCACGCACGCGCCCCAGCCCACGCCGGGGGCCGAGCGAGGGAATCTGGGGCCCAGAGGGGATCCCCCCACGCCCCAGCAGCACACCAGCAGGCCGCCGGGCAAGGCGCCGCAACTCGCGGGCGCCCGCGCCCGCCGGTGGGGCAGCGCAGCCCCGTGGGGCGGACCCCCGGCCCCCCAGGCGCAGACCTTGGGGCCCCTGGACTGCGCATGCGCGGCCTGCCGAGCTCCGCGGTGAGGACCTGGTTCGAGGCTGGGCGGGACGGACCGCGCGCCTGGGTCCCCGAGAGCTGAGAGGGGCCGGTCCGCGCTCCGCCTGGCGGCCTGGGGGGCTGCCCGGGGGGCTGCCAGCCCCGGCGCTGGACTCTTAGGGCGCCTGGAGGCGGCCGCCAACGTCTCCGGCCATACCACCCTGAACGCGCCCGATCTCGTGGGATCTGGGAAGCTAAGCAGGGTCGGGCCCGGTCAGGACTTGGATGGGAGACCGCCTGGGAATGCCGGGTGCTGTAGGCTTTCGCCGCTCCTTTTTGGTCCCCCCACAGCCAGCCAGCTGCGCACCTGCCGCGCTTCGGGCCGAGGGCCACGCAGCCCACGCACGCACGCGCCCCAGCCCACGCCGGGGGCCGAGCGAGGGAATCTGGGGCCCAGAGGGGATCCCCCCACGCCCCAGCAGCACACCAGCAGGCCGCCGCGCAAGGCGCCGCAACTCGCGGGCGCCCGCGCCCGCCGGTGGGGCAGCGCAGCCCCGTGGGGCGGACCCCCGGCCCCCCAGGCGCAGACCTTGGGGCCCCTGGACTGCGCATGCGCGGCCTGCCGAGCTCCGCGGTGAGGACCTGGTTCGAGGCTGGGCGGGACGGACCGCGCGCCTGGGTCCCCCAGAGCTGAGAGGGGCCGGTCCGCCTTCCGCCTGGCGGCCGGGGGGGCTGCCCGGGGGGCTGCCAGCCCCGGCGCTGGACTCTTAGGGCGCCTGGAGGCGGCCGCCAACTTCTCCGGCCATACCACCCTGAACGCGCCCGATCTCGTGGGATCTGGGAAGCTAAGCAGGGTCGGGCCCGGTCAGGACTTGGATGGGAGACCGCCTGGGAATGCCGGGTGCTGTAGGCTTTCGCCGCTCCTTTTTGGTCCCCCCACAGCCAGCCAGCTGCGCACCTGCCGCGCTTCGGGCCGAGGGCCACGCAGCCCACGCACGCACGCGCCCCAGCCCACGCCGGGGGCCGAGCGAGGGAATCTGGGGCCCAGAGGGGATCCCCCCACGCCCCAGCAGCACACCAGCAGGCCGCCGCGCAAGGCGCCGCAACTCGCGGGCGCCCGCGCCCGCCGGTGGGGCAGCGCAGCCCCGTGGGGCGGACCCCCGGCCCCCCAGGCGCAGACCTTGGGGCCCCTGGACTGCGCATGCGCGGCCTGCCGAGCTCCGCGGTGAGGACCTGGTTCGAGGCTGGGCGGGACGGACCGCGCGCCTGGGTCCCCGAGAGCTGAGAGGGGCCGGTCCGCGCTCCGCCTGGCGGCCGGGGGGGCTGCCCGGGGGGCTGCCAGCCCAGGCGCTGGACTCTTAGGGCGCCTGGAGGCGGCCGCCAACGTCTCCGGCCATACCACCCTGAACGCGCCCGATCTCGTGGGATCTGGGAAGCTAAGCAGGGTCGGGCCCGGTCAGGACTTGGATGGGAGACCGCCTGGGAATGCCGGGTGCTGTAGGCTTTTGCCGCTCCTTTTTGGTCCCCCCACAGCCAGCCAGCTGCGCACCTGCCGCGCTTCGGGCCGAGGGCCACGCAGCCCACGCACGCACGCGCCCCAGCCCACGCCGGGGCCGAGCGAGGGAATCTGGGGCCCAGAGGGGATCCCCCCACGCCCCAGCAGCACACCAGCAGGCCGCCGCGCAAGGCGCCGCAACTCGCGGGCGCCCGCGCCCGCCGGTGGGGCAGCGCAGCCCCGTGGGGCGGACCCCCGGCCCCCCAGGCGCAGACCTTGTGGCCCCTGGACTGCACATGCGCGGCCTGCCGAGCTCCGCGGTGAGGACCTGGTTCGAGGCTGGGCGGGGCGGACCGCGCGCCTGGGTCCCCGAGAGCTGAGAGGGGCCGGTCCGCGCTCCGCCTGGCGGCCGGGGGGGCTGCCCGGGGGGCTGCCAGCCCCGGCGCTGGACTCTTAGGGCGCCTGGAGGCGGCCGCCAACGTCTCCGGCCATACCACCCTGAACGCGCCCGATCTCGTGGGATCTGGGAAGCTAAGCAGGGTCGGGCCCGGTCAGGACTTGGATGGGAGACCGCCTGGGAATGCCGGGTGCTGTAGGCTTTCGCCGCTCCTTTTTGGTCCCCCCACAGCCAGCCAGCTGCGCACCTGCCGCGCTTCGGGCCGAGGGCCACGCAGCCCACGCACGCACGCGCCCCAGCCCACGCCGGGGGCCGAGCGAGGGAATCTGGGGCCCAGAGGGGATCCCCCCACGCCCCAGCAGCACACCAGCAGGCCGCCGCGCAAGGCGCCGCAACTCGCGGGCGCCCGCGCCCGCCGGTGGGGCAGCGCAGCCCCGTGGGGCGGACCCCCGGCCCCCCAGGCGCAGACCTTGGGGCCCCTGGACTGCGCATGCGCGGCCTGCCGAGCTCCGCGGTGAGGACCTGGTTCGAGGCTGGGCGGGACGGACCGCGCGCCTGGGTCCCCGAGAGCTGAGAGGGGCCGGTCCGCGCTCCGCCTGGCGGCCGGGGGGGCTGCCCGGGGGGCTGCCAGCCCCGGCGCTGGACTCTTAGGGCGCCTGGAGGCGGCCGCCAACGTCTCCGGCCATACCACCCTGAACGCGCCCGATCTCGTGGGATCTGGGAAGCTAAGCAGGGTCGGGCCCGGTCAGGACTTGGATGGGAGACCGCCTGGGAATGCCGGGTGCTGTAGGCTTTTGCCGCTCCTTTTTGGTCCCCCCACAGCCAGCCAGCTGCGCACCTGCCGCGCTTCGGGCCGAGGGCCACGCAGCCCACGCACGCACGCGCCCCAGCCCACGCCGGGGGCCGAGCGAGGGAATCTGGGGCCCAGAGGGGATCCCCCCACGCCCCAGCAGCACACCAGCAGGCCGCCGCGCAAGGCGCCGCAACTCGCGGGCGCCCGCGCCCGCCGGTGGGGCAGCGCAGCCCCGTGGGGCGGACCCCCGGCCCCCCAGGCGCAGACCTTGGGGCCCCTGGACTGCGCATGCGCGGCCTGCCGAGCTCCGCGGTGAGGACCTGGTTCGAGGCTGGGCGGGACGGACCGCGCGCCTGGGTCCCCGAGAGCTGAGAGGGGCCGGTCCGCGCTCCGCCTGGCGGCCGGGGGGGCTGCCCGGGGGGCTGCCAGCCCAGGCGCTGGACTCTTAGGGCGCCTGGAGGCGGCCGCCAACGTCTCCGGCCATACCACCCTGAACGCGCCCGATCTCGTGGGATCTGGGAAGCTAAGCAGGGTCGGGCCCGGTCAGGACTTGGATGGGAGACCGCCTGGGAATGCCGGGTGCTGTAGGCTTTCGCCGCTCCTTTTTGGTCCCCCCACAGCCAGCCAGCTGCGCACCTGCCGCGCTTCGGGCCGAGGGCCACGCAGCCCACGCACGCACGCGCCCCAGCCCACGCCGGGGGCCGAGCGAGGGAATCTGGGGCCCAGAGGGGATCCCCCCACGCCCCAGCAGCACACCAGCAGGCCGCCGCGCAAGGCGCCGCAACTCGCGGGCGCCCGCGCCCGCCGGTGGGGCAGCGCAGCCCCGTGGGGCGGACCCCCGGCCCCCCAGGCGCAGACCTTGGGGCCCCTGGACTGCGCATGCGCGGCCTGCCGAGCTCCGCGGTGAGGACCTGGTTCGAGGCTGGGCGGGACGGACCGCGCGCCTGGGTCCCCGAGAGCTGAGAGGGGCCGGTCCGCGCTCCGCCTGGCGGCCTGGGGGGCTGCCCGGGGGGCTGCCAGCCCCGGCGCTGGACTCTTAGGGCGCCTGGAGGCGGCCGCCAACGTCTCCGGCCATACCACCCTGAACGCGCCCGATCTCGTGGGATCTGGGAAGCTAAGCAGGGTCGGGCCCGGTCAGGACTTGGATGGGAGACCGCCTGGGAATGCCGGGTGCTGTAGGCTTTCGCCGCTCCTTTTTGGTCCCCCCACAGCCAGCCAGCTGCGCACCTGCCGCGCTTCGGGCCGAGGGCCACGCAGCCCACGCACGCACGCGCCCCAGCCCACGCCGGGGGCCGAGCGAGGGAATCTGGGGCCCAGAGGGGATCCCCCCACGCCCCAGCAGCACACCAGCAGGCCGCCGCGCAAGGCGCCGCAACTCGCGGGCGCCCGCGCCCGCCGGTGGGGCAGCGCAGCCCCGTGGGGCGGACCCCCGGCCCCCCAGGCGCAGACCTTGGGGCCCCTGGACTGCGCATGCGCGGCCTGCCGAGCTCCGCGGTGAGGACCTGGTTCGAGGCTGGGCGGGACGGACCGCGCGCCTGGGTCCCCCAGAGCTGAGAGGGGCCGGTCCGCCTTCCGCCTGGCGGCCGGGGGGGCTGCCCGGGGGGCTGCCAGCCCCGGCGCTGGACTCTTAGGGCGCCTGGAGGCGGCCGCCAACTTCTCCGGCCATACCACCCTGAACGCGCCCGATCTCGTGGGATCTGGGAAGCTAAGCAGGGTCGGGCCCGGTCAGGACTTGGATGGGAGACCGCCTGGGAATGCCGGGTGCTGTAGGCTTTCGCCGCTCCTTTTTGGTCCCCCCACAGCCAGCCAGCTGCGCACCTGCCGCGCTTCGGGCCGAGGGCCACGCAGCCCACGCACGCACGCGCCCCAGCCCACGCCGGGGGCCGAGCGAGGGAATCTGGGGCCCAGAGGGGATCCCCCCACGCCCCAGCAGCACACCAGCAGGCCGCCGCGCAAGGCGCCGCAACTCGCGGGCGCCCGCGCCCGCCGGTGGGGCAGCGCAGCCCCGTGGGGCGGACCCCCGGCCCCCCAGGCGCAGACCTTGGGGCCCCTGGACTGCGCATGCGCGGCCTGCCGAGCTCCGCGGTGAGGACCTGGTTCGAGGCTGGGCGGGACGGACCGCGCGCCTGGGTCCCCGAGAGCTGAGAGGGGCCGGTCCGCGCTCCGCCTGGCGGCCGGGGGGGCTGCCCGGGGGGCTGCCAGCCCAGGCGCTGGACTCTTAGGGCGCCTGGAGGCGGCCGCCAACGTCTCCGGCCATACCACCCTGAACGCGCCCGATCTCGTGGGATCTGGGAAGCTAAGCAGGGTCGGGCCCGGTCAGGACTTGGATGGGAGACCGCCTGGGAATGCCGGGTGCTGTAGGCTTTTGCCGCTCCTTTTTGGTCCCCCCACAGCCAGCCAGCTGCGCACCTGCCGCGCTTCGGGCCGAGGGCCACGCAGCCCACGCACGCACGCGCCCCAGCCCACGCCGGGGGCCGAGCGAGGGAATCTGGGGCCCAGAGGGGATCCCCCCACGCCCCAGCAGCACACCAGCAGGCCGCCGCGCAAGGCGCCGCAACTCGCGGGCGCCCGCGCCCGCCGGTGGGGCAGCGCAGCCCCGTGGGGCGGACCCCCGGCCCCCCAGGCGCAGACCTTGGGGCCCCTGGACTGCGCATGCGCGGCCTGCCGAGCTCCGCGGTGAGGACCTGGTTCGAGGCTGGGCGGGACGGACCGCGCGCCTGGGTCCCCCAGAGCTGAGAGGGGCCGGTCCGCCTTCCGCCTGGCGGCCGGGGGGGCTGCCCGGGGGGCTGCCAGCCCCGGCGCTGGACTCTTAGGGCGCCTGGAGGCGGCCGCCAACGTCTCCGGCCATACCACCCTGAACGCGCCCGATCTCGTGGGATCTGGGAAGCTAAGCAGGGTCGGGCCCGGTCAGGACTTGGATGGGAGACCGCCTGGGAATGCCGGGTGCTGTAGGCTTTCGCCGCTCCTTTTTGGTCCCCCCACAGCCAGCCAGCTGCGCACCTGCCGCGCTTCGGGCCGAGGGCCACGCAGCCCACGCACGCACGCGCCCCAGCCCACGCCGGGGGCCGAGCGAGGGAATCTGGGGCCCAGAGGGGATCCCCCCACGCCCCAGCAGCACACCAGCAGGCCGCCGCGCAAGGCGCCGCAACTCGCGGGCGCCCGCGCCCCCCCCCCGGTGGGGCAGCGCAGCCCCGTGGGGCGGACCCCCGGCCCCCCGGGCGCAGACCTTGGGGCCCCTGGACTGCGCATGCGCGGCCTGCCGAGCTCCGCGGTGAGGACCTGGTTCGAGGCTGGGCGGGACGGACCGCGCGCCTGGGTCCCCGAGAGCTGAGAGGGGCCGGTCCGCGCTCCGCCTGGCGGCCGGGGGGGCTGCCCGGGGGGCTGCCAGCCCAGGCGCTGGACTCTTAGGGCGCCTGGAGGCGGCCGCCAACGTCTCCGGCCATACCACCCTGAACGCGCCCGATCTCGTGGGATCTGGGAAGCTAAGCAGGGTCGGGCCCGGTCAGGACTTGGATGGGAGACCGCCTGGGAATGCCGGGTGCTGTAGGCTTTGGCCGCTCCTTTTTGGTCCCCCCACAGCCAGCCAGCTGCGCACCTGCCGCGCTTCGGGCCGAGGGCCACGCAGCCCACGCACGCACGCGCCCCAGCCCACGCCGGGGGCCGAGCGAGGGAATCTGGGGCCCAGAGGGGATCCCCCCACGCCCCAGCAGCACACCAGCAGGCCGCCGCGCAAGGCGCCGCAACTCGCGGGCGCCCGCGCCCCCACCCCCGGTGGGGCAGCGCAGCCCCGTGGGGCGGACCCCCGGCCCCCCGGGCGCAGACCTTGGGGCCCCTGGACTGCGCATGCGCGGCCTGCCGAGCTCCGCGGTGAGGACCTGGTTCGAGGCTGGGCGGGACGGACCGCGCGCCTGGGTCCCCGAGAGCTGAGAGGGGCCGGTCCGCGCTCCGCCTGGCGGCCGGGGGGGCTGCCCGGGGGGCTGCCAGCCCCGGCGCTGGACTCTTAGGGCGCCTGGAGGCGGCCGCCAACGTCTCCGGCCATACCACCCTGAACGCGCCCGATCTCGTGGGATCTGGGAAGCTAAGCAGGGTCGGGCCCGGTCAGGACTTGGATGGGAGACCGCCTGGGAATGCCGGGTGCTGTAGGCTTTGGCCGCTCTTTTTGGTCCCCCCACAGCCAGCCAGCTGCGCACCTGCCGCGCTTCGGGCCGAGGGCCACGCAGCCCACGCACGCACGCGCCCCAGCCCACGCCGGGGGCCGAGCGAGGGAATCTGGGGCCCAGAGGGGATCCCCCCACGCCCCAGCAGCACACCAGCAGGCCGCCGCGCAAGGCGCCGCAACTCGCGGGCGCCCGCGCCCCCCCCCGTGGGGCAGCGCAGCCCCGTGGGGCGGACCCCCGGCCCCCCGGGCGCAGACCTTGGGGCCCCTGGACTGCGCATGCGCGGCCTGCCGAGCTCCGCGGTGAGGACCTGGTTCGAGGCTGGGCGGGACGGACCGCGCGCCTGGGTCCCCGAGAGCTGAGAGGGGCCGGTCCGCGCTCCGCCTGGCGGCCGGGGGGGCTGCCCGGGGGGCTGCCAGCCCAGGCGCTGGACTCTTAGGGCGCCTGGAGGCGGCCGCCAACGTCTCCGGCCATACCACCCTGAACGCGCCCGATCTCGTGGGATCTGGGAAGCTAAGCAGGGTCGGGCCCGGTCAGGACTTGGATGGGAGACCGCCTGGGAATGCCGGGTGCTGTAGGCTTTGGCCGCTCCTTTTTGGTCCCCCCACAGCCAGCCAGCTGCGCACCTGCCGCGCTTCGGGCCGAGGGCCACGCAGCCCACGCACGCACGCGCCCCAGCCCACGCCGGGGGCCGAGCGAGGGAATCTGGGGCCCAGAGGGGATCCCCCCACGCCCCAGCAGCACACCAGCAGGCCGCCGCGCAAGGCGCCGCAACTCGCGGGCGCCCGCGCCCCCCCCCCGGTGGGGCAGCGCAGCCCCGTGGGGCGGACCCCCGGCCCCCCGGGCGCAGACCTTGGGGCCCCTGGACTGCGCATGCGCGGCCTGCCGAGCTCCGCGGTGAGGACCTGGTTCGAGGCTGGGCGGGACGGACCGCGCGCCTGGGTCCCCGAGAGCTGAGAGGGGCCGGTCCGCGCTCCGCCTGGCGGCCGGGGGGGCTGCCCGGGGGGCTGCCAGCCCAGGCGCTGGACTCTTAGGGCGCCTGGAGGCGGCCGCCAACGTCTCCGGCCATACCACCCTGAACGCGCCCGATCTCGTGGGATCTGGGAAGCTAAGCAGGGTCGGGCCCGGTCAGGACTTGGATGGGAGACCGCCTGGGAATGCCGGGTGCTGTAGGCTTTCGCCGCTCCTTTTTGGTCCCCCCACAGCCAGCCAGCTGCGCACCTGCCGCGCTTCGGGCCGAGGGCCACGCAGCCCACGCACGCACGCGCCCCAGCCCACGCCGGGGGCCGAGCGAGGGAATCTGGGGCCCAGAGGGGATCCCCCCACGCCCCAGCAGCACACCAGCAGGCCGCCGCGCAAGGCGCCGCAACTCGCGGGCGCCCGCGCCCGCCGGTGGGGCAGCGCAGCCCCGTGGGGCGGACCCCCGGCCCCCCAGGCGCAGACCTTGGGGCCCCTGGACTGCGCATGCGCGGCCTGCCGAGCTCCGCGGTGAGGACCTGGTTCGAGGCTGGGCGGGACGGACCGCGCGCCTGGGTCCCCGAGAGCTGAGAGGGGCCGGTCCGCGCTCCGCCTGGCGGCCGGGGGGGCTGCCCGGGGGGCTGCCAGCCCAGGCGCTGGACTCTTAGGGCGCCTGGAGGCGGCCGCCAACGTCTCCGGCCATACCACCCTGAACGCGCCCGATCTCGTGGGATCTGGGAAGCTAAGCAGGGTCGGGCCCGGTCAGGACTTGGATGGGAGACCGCCTGGGAATGCCGGGTGCTGTAGGCTTTCGCCGCTCCTTTTTGGTCCCCCCACAGCCAGCCAGCTGCGCACCTGCCGCGCTTCGGGACGAGGGCCACGCAGCCCACGCACGCACGCGCCCCAGCCCACGCCGGGGGCCGAGCGAGGGAATCTGGGGCCCAGAGGGGACCCCCCACGCCCCAGCAGCACACCAGCAGGCCGCCGCGCAAGGCGCCGCAACTCGCGGGCGCCCGCGCCCCCCCCGGTGGGGCAGCGCAGCCCCGTGGGGCGGACCCCCGGCCCCCCAGGCGCAGACCTTGGGGCCCCTGGACTGCGCATGCGCGGCCTGCCGAGCTCCGCGGTGAGGACCTGGTTCGAGGCTGGGCGGGACGGACCGCGCGCCTGGGTCCCCGAGAGCTGAGAGGGGCCGGTCCGCGCTCCGCCTGGCGGCCGGGGGGGCTGCCCGGGGGGCTGCCAGCCCAGGCGCTGGACTCTTAGGGCGCCTGGAGGCGGCCGCCAACGTCTACGGCCATACCACCCTGAACGCGCCCGATCTCGTGGGATCTGGGAAGCTAAGCAGGGTCGGGCCCGGTCAGGACTTGGATGGGAGACCGCCTGGGAATGCCGGGTGCTGTAGGCTTTGGCCGCTCTTTTTGGTCCCCCCACAGCCAGCCAGCTGCGCACCTGCCGCGCTTCGGGCCGAGGGCCACGCAGCCCACGCACGCACGCGCCCCAGCCCACGCCGGGGGCCGAGCGAGGGAATCTGGGGCCCAGAGGGGATCCCCCCACGCCCCAGCAGCACACCAGCAGGCCGCCGCGCAAGGCGCCGCAACTCGCGGGCGCCCGCGCCCGCCGGTGGGGCAGCGCAGCCCCGTGGGGCGGCCCCCCGGCCCCCCAGGCGCAGACCTTGGGGCCCCTGGACTGCGCATGCGCGGCCTGCCGAGCTCCGCGGTGAGGACCTGGTTCGAGGCTGGGCGGGACGGACCGCGCGCCTGGGTCCCCGAGAGCTGAGAGGGGCCGGTCCGCGCTCCGCCTGGCGGCCGGGGGGGCTGCCCGGGGGGCTGCCAGCCCAGGCGCTGGACTCTTAGGGCGCCTGGAGGCGGCCGCCAACGTCTACGGCCATACCACCCTGAACGCGCCCGATCTCGTGGGATCTGGGAAGCTAAGCAGGGTCGGGCCCGGTCAGGACTTGGATGGGAGACCGCCTGGGAATGCCGGGTGCTGTAGGCTTTCGCCGCTCCTTTTTGGTCCCCCCACAGCCAGCCAGCTGCGCACCTGCCGCGCTTTGGGCCGAGGGCCACGCAGCCCACACACGCACGCGCCCCAGCCCACGCCGGGGGCCGAGCGAGGGAATCTGGGGCCCAGAGGGGACCCCCCACGCCCCAGCAGCACACCAGCAGGCCGCCGCGCAAGGTGCCGCAACTCGCGGGCGCCCGCGCCCCCCCGGTGGGGCAGCGCAGCCCCGTGGGGCGGACCCCCGGCCCCCCAGGCGCAGACCTTGGGGCCCCTGGACTGCGCATGCGCGGCCTGCCGAGCTCCGCGGTGAGGACCTGGTTCGAGGCTGGGCGGGACGGACCGCGCGCCTGGGTCCCCGAGAGCTGAGAGGGGCCGGTCCGCGCTCCGCCTGGCGGCCGGGGGGGCTGCCCGGGGGGCTGCCAGCCCAGGCGCTGGACTCTTAGGGCGCCTGGAGGCGGCCGCCAACGTCTCCGGCCATACCACCCTGAACGCGCCCGATCTCGTGGGATCTGGGAAGCTAAGCAGGGTCGGGCCCGGTCAGGACTTGGATGGGAGACCGCCTGGGAATGCCGGGTGCTGTAGGCTTTCGCCGCTCCTTTTTGGTCCCCCCACAGCCAGCCAGCTGCGCACCTGCCGCGCTTCGGGCCGAGGGCCACGCAGCCCACGCACGCACGCGCCCCAGCCCACGCCGGGGGCCGAGCGAGGGAATCTGGGGCCCAGAGGGGATCCCCCCACGCCCCAGCAGCACACCAGCAGGCCGCCGCGCAAGGCGCCGCAACTCGCGGGCGCCCGCGCCCGCCGGTGGGGCAGCGCAGCCCCGTGGGGCGGCCCCCCGGCCCCCCAGGCGCAGACCTTGGGGCCCCTGGACTGCGCATGCGCGGCCTGCCGAGCTCCGCGGTGAGGACCTGGTTCGAGGCTGGGCGGGACGGACCGCGCGCCTGGGTCCCCGAGAGCTGAGAGGGGCCGGTCCGCGCTCCGCCTGGCGGCCGGGGGGGCTGCCCGGGGGGCTGCCAGCCCAGGCGCTGGACTCTTAGGGCGCCTGGAGGCGGCCGCCAACGTCTCCGGCCATACCACCCTGAACGCGCCCGATCTCGTGGGATCTGGGAAGCTAAGCAGGGTCGGGCCCGGTCAGGACTTGGATGGGAGACCGCCTGGGAATGCCGGGTGCTGTAGGCTTTCGCCGCTCCTTTTTGGTCCCCCCACAGCCAGCCAGCTGCGCACCTGCCGCGCTTCGGGCCGAGGGCCACGCAGCCCACGCACGCACGCGCCCCAGCCCACGCCGGGGGCCGAGCGAGGGAATCTGGGGCCCAGAGGGGATCCCCCCACGCCCCAGCAGCACACCAGCAGGCCGCCGCGCAAGGCGCCGCAACTCGCGGGCGCCCGCGCCCGCCGGTGGGGCAGCGCAGCCCCGTGGGGCGGACCCCCGGCCCCCCAGGCGCAGACCTTGGGGCCCCTGGACTGCGCATGCGCGGCCTGCCGAGCTCCGCGGTGAGGACCTGGTTCGAGGCTGGGCGGGACGGACCGCGCGCCTGGGTCCCCGAGAGCTGAGAGGGGCCGGTCCGCGCTCCGCCTGGCGGCCGGGGGGGCTGCCCGGGGGGCTGCCAGCCCCGGCGCTGGACTCTTAGGGCGCCTGGAGGCGGCCGCCAACGTCTCCGGCCATACCACCCTGAACGCGCCCGATCTCGTGGGATCTGGGAAGCTAAGCAGGGTCGGGCCCGGTCAGGACTTGGATGGGAGACCGCCTGGGAATGCCGGGTGCTGTAGGCTTTCGCCGCTCCTTTTTGGTCCCCCCACAGCCAGCCAGCTGCGCACCTGCCGCGCTTCGGGCCGAGGGCCACGCAGCCCACACACGCACGCGCCCCAGCCCACGCCGGGGGCCGAGCGAGGGAATCTGGGGCCCAGAGGGGACCCCCCACGCCCCAGCAGCACACCAGCAGGCCGCCGCGCAAGGTGCCGCAACTCGCGGGCGCCCGCGCCCCCCCCGGTGGGGCAGCGCAGCCCCGTGGGGCGGACCCCCGGCCCCCCAGGCGCAGACCTTGGGGCCCCTGGACTGCGCATGCGCGGCCTGCCGAGCTCCGCGGTGAGGACCTGGTTCGAGGCTGGGCGGGACGGACCGCGCGCCTGGGTCCCCGAGAGCTGAGAGGGGCCGGTCCGCGCTCCGCCTGGCGGCCGGGGGGGCTGCCCGGGGGGCTGCCAGCCCAGGCGCTGGACTCTTAGGGCACCTGGAGGCGGCCGCCAACGTCTCCGGCCATACCACCCTGAACGCGCCCGATCTCGTGGGATCTGGGAAGCTAAGCAGGGTCGGGCCCGGTCAGGACTTGGATGGGAGACCGCCTGGGAATGCCGGGTGCTGTAGGCTTTCGCCGCTCCTTTTTGGTCCCCCCACAGCCAGCCAGCTGCGCACCTGCCGCGCTTCGGGCCGAGGGCCACGCAGCCCACGCACGCACGCGCCCCAGCCCACGCCGGGGGCCGAGCGAGGGAATCTGGGGCCCAGAGGGGATCCCCCCACGCCCCAGCAGCACACCAGCAGGCCGCCGCGCAAGGCGCCGCAACTCGCGGGCGCCCGCGCCCGCCGGTGGGGCAGCGCAGCCCCGTGGGGCGGACCCCCGGCCCCCCAGGCGCAGACCTTGGGGCCCCTGGACTGCGCATGCGCGGCCTGCCGAGCTCCGCGGTGAGGACCTGGTTCGAGGCTGGGCGGGACGGACCGCGCGCCTGGGTCCCCGAGAGCTGAGAGGGGCCGGTCCGCGCTCCGCCTGGCGGCCGGGGGGGCTGCCCGGGGGGCTGCCAGCCCAGGCGCTGGACTCTTAGGGCGCCTGGAGGCGGCCGCCAACGTCTCCGGCCATACCACCCTGAACGCGCCCGATCTCGTGGGATCTGGGAAGCTAAGCAGGGTCGGGCCCGGTCAGGACTTGGATGGGAGACCGCCTGGGAATGCCGGGTGCTGTAGGCTTTTGCCGCTCCTTTTTGGTCCCCCCACAGCCAGCCAGCTGCGCACCTGCCGCGCTTCGGGCCGAGGGCCACGCAGCCCACGCACGCACACGCCCCAGCCCACGCCGGGGGCCGAGCGAGGGAATCTGGGGCCCAGAGGGGACCCCCCACGCCCCAGCAGCACACCAGCAGGCCGCCGCGCAAGGTGCCGCAACTCGCGGGCGCCCGCGCCCCCCCCGGTGGGGCAGCGCAGCCCCGTGGGGCGGACCCCCGGCCCCCCAGGCGCAGACCTTGGGGCCCCTGGACTGCGCATGCGCGGCCTGCCGAGCTCCGCGGTGAGGACCTGGTTCGAGGCTGGGCGGGACGGACCGCGCGCCTGGGTCCCCGAGAGCTGAGAGGGGCCGGTCCGCGCTCCGCCTGGCGGCCGGGGGGGCTGCCCGGGGGGCTGCCAGCCCAGGCGCTGGACTCTTAGGGCGCCTGGAGGCGGCCGCCAACGTCTCCGGCCATACCACCCTGAACGCGCCCGATCTCGTGGGATCTGGGAAGCTAAGCAGGGTCGGGCCCGGTCAGGACTTGGATGGGAGACCGCCTGGGAATGCCGGGTGCTGTAGGCTTTCGCCGCTCCTTTTTGGTCCCCCCACAGCCAGCCAGCTGCGCACCTGCCGCGCTTCGGGCCGAGGGCCACGCAGCCCACGCACGCACGCGCCCCAGCCCACGCCGGGGGCCGAGCGAGGGAATCTGGGGCCCAGAGGGGATCCCCCCACGCCCCAGCAGCACACCAGCAGGCCGCCGCGCAAGGCGCCGCAACTCGCGGGCGCCCGCGCCCGCCGGTGGGGCAGCGCAGCCCCGTGGGGCGGACCCCCGGCCCCCCAGGCGCAGACCTTGGGGCCCCTGGACTGCGCATGCGCGGCCTGCCGAGCTCCGCGGTGAGGACCTGGTTCGAGGCTGGGCGGGACGGACCGCGCGCCTGGGTCCCCGAGAGCTGAGAGGGGCCGGTCCGCGCTCCGCCTGGCGGCCGGGGGGGCTGCCCGGGGGGCTGCCAGCCCCGGCGCTGGACTCTTAGGGCGCCTGGAGGCGGCCGCCAACGTCTCCGGCCATACCACCCTGAACGCGCCCGATCTCGTGGGATCTGGGAAGCTAAGCAGGGTCGGGCCCGGTCAGGACTTGGATGGGAGACCGCCTGGGAATGCCGGGTGCTGTAGGCTTTCGCCGCTCCTTTTTGGTCCCCCCACAGCCAGCCAGCTGCGCACCTGCCGCGCTTCGGGCCGAGGGCCACGCAGCCCACGCACGCACGCGCCCCAGCCCACGCCGGGGGCCGAGCGAGGGAATCTGGGGCCCAGAGGGGATCCCCCCACGCCCCAGCAGCACACCAGCAGGCCGCCGCGCAAGGCGCCGCAACTCGCGGGCGCCCGCGCCCGCCGGTGGGGCAGCGCAGCCCCGTGGGGCGGACCCCCGGCCCCCCAGGCGCAGACCTTGGGGCCCCTGGACTGCGCATGCGCGGCCTGCCGAGCTCCGCGGTGAGGACCTGGTTCGAGGCTGGGCGGGACGGACCGCGCGCCTGGGTCCCCGAGAGCTGAGAGGGGCCGGTCCGCGCTCCGCCTGGCGGCCGGGGGGGCTGCCCGGGGGGCTGCCAGCCCCGGCGCTGGACTCTTAGGGCGCCTGGAGGCGGCCGCCAACGTCTCCGGCCATACCACCCTGAACGCGCCCGATCTCGTGGGATCTGGGAAGCTAAGCAGGGTCGGGCCCGGTCAGGACTTGGATGGGAGACCGCCTGGGAATGCCGGGTGCTGTAGGCTTTTGCCGCTCCTTTTTGGTCCCCCCACAGCCAGCCAGCTGCGCACCTGCCGCGCTTCGGGCCGAGGGCCACGCAGCCCACGCACGCACGCGCCCCAGCCCACGCCGGGGGCCGAGCGAGGGAATCTGGGGCCCAGAGGGGATCCCCCCACGCCCCAGCAGCACACCAGCAGGCCGCCGCGCAAGGCGCCGCAACTCGCGGGCGCCCGCGCCCGCCGGTGGGGCAGCGCAGCCCCGTGGGGCGGACCCCCGGCCCCCCAGGCGCAGACCTTGGGGCCCCTGGACTGCGCATGCGCGGCCTGCCGAGCTCCGCGGTGAGGACCTGGTTCGAGGCTGGGCGGGACGGACCGCGCGCCTGGGTCCCCGAGAGCTGAGAGGGGCCGGTCCGCGCTCCGCCTGGCGGCCGGGGGGGCTGCCCGGGGGGCTGCCAGCCCAGGCGCTGGACTCTTAGGGCGCCTGGAGGCGGCCGCCAACGTCTCCGGCCATACCACCCTGAACGCGCCCGATCTCGTGGGATCTGGGAAGCTAAGCAGGGTCGGGCCCGGTCAGGACTTGGATGGGAGACCGCCTGGGAATGCCGGGTGCTGTAGGCTTTCGCCGCTCCTTTTTGGTCCCCCCACAGCCAGCCAGCTGCGCACCTGCCGCGCTTCGGGCCGAGGGCCACGCAGCCCACGCACGCACGCGCCCCAGCCCACGCCGGGGGCCGAGCGAGGGAATCTGGGGCCCAGAGGGGATCCCCCCACGCCCCAGCAGCACACCAGCAGGCCGCCGGGCAAGGCGCCGCAACTCGCGGGCGCCCGCGCCCGCCGGTGGGGCAGCGCAGCCCCGTGGGGCGGACCCCCGGCCCCCCAGGCGCAGACCTTGGGGCCCCTGGACTGCGCATGCGCGGCCTGCCGAGCTCCGCGGTGAGGACCTGGTTCGAGGCTGGGCGGGACGGACCGCGCGCCTGGGTCCCCGAGAGCTGAGAGGGGCCGGTCCGCGCTCCGCCTGGCGGCCTGGGGGGCTGCCCGGGGGGCTGCCAGCCCCGGCGCTGGACTCTTAGGGCGCCTGGAGGCGGCCGCCAACGTCTCCGGCCATACCACCCTGAACGCGCCCGATCTCGTGGGATCTGGGAAGCTAAGCAGGGTCGGGCCCGGTCAGGACTTGGATGGGAGACCGCCTGGGAATGCCGGGTGCTGTAGGCTTTCGCCGCTCCTTTTTGGTCCCCCCACAGCCAGCCAGCTGCGCACCTGCCGCGCTTCGGGCCGAGGGCCACGCAGCCCACGCACGCACGCGCCCCAGCCCACGCCGGGGGCCGAGCGAGGGAATCTGGGGCCCAGAGGGGATCCCCCCACGCCCCAGCAGCACACCAGCAGGCCGCCGCGCAAGGCGCCGCAACTCGCGGGCGCCCGCGCCCGCCGGTGGGGCAGCGCAGCCCCGTGGGGCGGACCCCCGGCCCCCCAGGCGCAGACCTTGGGGCCCCTGGACTGCGCATGCGCGGCCTGCCGAGCTCCGCGGTGAGGACCTGGTTCGAGGCTGGGCGGGACGGACCGCGCGCCTGGGTCCCCGAGAGCTGAGAGGGGCCGGTCCGCGCTCCGCCTGGCGGCCGGGGGGGCTGCCCGGGGGGCTGCCAGCCCAGGCGCTGGACTCTTAGGGCGCCTGGAGGCGGCCGCCAACGTCTCCGGCCATACCACCCTGAACGCGCCCGATCTCGTGGGATCTGGGAAGCTAAGCAGGGTCGGGCCCGGTCAGGACTTGGATGGGAGACCGCCTGGGAATGCCGGGTGCTGTAGGCTTTCGCCGCTCCTTTTTGGTCCCCCCACAGCCAGCCAGCTGCGCACCTGCCGCGCTTCGGGCCGAGGGCCACGCAGCCCACGCACGCACGCGCCCCAGCCCACGCCGGGGGCCGAGCGAGGGAATCTGGGGCCCAGAGGGGATCCCCCCACGCCCCAGCAGCACACCAGCAGGCCGCCGCGCAAGGCGCCGCAACTCGCGGGCGCCCGCGCCCGCCGGTGGGGCAGCGCAGCCCCGTGGGGCGGACCCCCGGCCCCCCAGGCGCAGACCTTGGGGCCCCTGGACTGCGCATGCGCGGCCTGCCGAGCTCCGCGGTGAGGACCTGGTTCGAGGCTGGGCGGGACGGACCGCGCGCCTGGGTCCCCGAGAGCTGAGAGGGGCCGGTCCGCGCTCCGCCTGGCGGCCTGGGGGGCTGCCCGGGGGGCTGCCAGCCCCGGCGCTGGACTCTTAGGGCGCCTGGAGGCGGCCGCCAACGTCTCCGGCCATACCACCCTGAACGCGCCCGATCTCGTGGGATCTGGGAAGCTAAGCAGGGTCGGGCCCGGTCAGGACTTGGATGGGAGACCGCCTGGGAATGCCGGGTGCTGTAGGCTTTCGCCGCTCCTTTTTGGTCCCCCCACAGCCAGCCAGCTGCGCACCTGCCGCGCTTCGGGCCGAGGGCCACGCAGCCCACGCACGCACGCGCCCCAGCCCACGCCGGGGGCCGAGCGAGGGAATCTGGGGCCCAGAGGGGATCCCCCCACGCCCCAGCAGCACACCAGCAGGCCGCCACGCAAGGCGCCGCAACTCGCGGGCGCCCGCGCCCGCCGGTGGGGCAGCGCAGCCCCGTGGGGCGGACCCCCGGCCCCCCAGGCGCAGACCTTGGGGCCCCTGGACTGCGCATGCGCGGCCTGCCGAG
Organism: Molossus alvarezi; assembly: GCA_037176705.1. Lineage (NCBI taxonomy): Eukaryota > Metazoa > Chordata > Mammalia > Chiroptera > Molossidae > Molossus > Molossus alvarezi. The sequence continues at coordinate 40,822 of JBAWUJ010000158.1, forward strand.
CTCCGCGGTGAGGACCTGGTTCGAGGCTGGGCGGGACGGACCGCGCGCCTGGGTCCCCCAGAGCTGAGAGGGGCCGGTCCGCCTTCCGCCTGGCGGCCGGGGGGGCTGCCCGGGGGGCTGCCAGCCCCGGCGCTGGACTCTTAGGGCGCCTGGAGGCGGCCGCCAACTTCTCCGGCCATACCACCCTGAACGCGCCCGATCTCGTGGGATCTGGGAAGCTAAGCAGGGTCGGGCCCGGTCAGGACTTGGATGGGAGACCGCCTGGGAATGCCGGGTGCTGTAGGCTTTCGCCGCTCCTTTTTGGTCCCCCCACAGCCAGCCAGCTGCGCACCTGCCGCGCTTCGGGCCGAGGGCCACGCAGCCCACGCACGCACGCGCCCCAGCCCACGCCGGGGGCCGAGCGAGGGAATCTGGGGCCCAGAGGGGATCCCCCCACGCCCCAGCAGCACACCAGCAGGCCGCCGCGCAAGGCGCCGCAACTCGCGGGCGCCCGCGCCCGCCGGTGGGGCAGCGCAGCCCCGTGGGGCGGACCCCCGGCCCCCCAGGCGCAGACCTTGGGGCCCCTGGACTGCGCATGCGCGGCCTGCCGAGCTCCGCGGTGAGGACCTGGTTCGAGGCTGGGCGGGACGGACCGCGCGCCTGGGTCCCCGAGAGCTGAGAGGGGCCGGTCCGCGCTCCGCCTGGCGGCCGGGGGGGCTGCCCGGGGGGCTGCCAGCCCAGGCGCTGGACTCTTAGGGCGCCTGGAGGCGGCCGCCAACGTCTCCGGCCATACCACCCTGAACGCGCCCGATCTCGTGGGATCTGGGAAGCTAAGCAGGGTCGGGCCCGGTCAGGACTTGGATGGGAGACCGCCTGGGAATGCCGGGTGCTGTAGGCTTTCGCCGCTCCTTTTTGGTCCCCCCACAGCCAGCCAGCTGCGCACCTGCCGCGCTTCGGGCCGAGGGCCACGCAGCCCACGCACGCACGCGCCCCAGCCCACGCCGGGGGCCGAGCGAGGGAATCTGGGGCCCAGAGGGGATCCCCCCACGCCCCAGCAGCACACCAGCAGGCCGCCGCGCAAGGCGCCGCAACTCGCGGGCGCCCGCGCCCGCCGGTGGGGCAGCGCAGCCCCGTGGGGCGGACCCCCGGCCCCCCAGGCGCAGACCTTGGGGCCCCTGGACTGCGCATGCGCGGCCTGCCGAGCTCCGCGGTGAGGACCTGGTTCGAGGCTGGGCGGGACGGACCGCGCGCCTGGGTCCCCGAGAGCTGAGAGGGGCCGGTCCGCGCTCCGCCTGGCGGCCTGGGGGGCTGCCCGGGGGGCTGCCAGCCCCGGCGCTGGACTCTTAGGGCGCCTGGAGGCGGCCGCCAACGTCTCCGGCCATACCACCCTGAACGCGCCCGATCTCGTGGGATCTGGGAAGCTAAGCAGGGTCGGGCCCGGTCAGGACTTGGATGGGAGACCGCCTGGGAATGCCGGGTGCTGTAGGCTTTCGCCGCTCCTTTTTGGTCCCCCCACAGCCAGCCAGCTGCGCACCTGCCGCGCTTCGGGCCGAGGGCCACGCAGCCCACGCACGCACGCGCCCCAGCCCACGCCGGGGGCCGAGCGAGGGAATCTGGGGCCCAGAGGGGATCCCCCCACGCCCCAGCAGCACACCAGCAGGCCGCCGCGCAAGGCGCCGCAACTCGCGGGCGCCCGCGCCCGCCGGTGGGGCAGCGCAGCCCCGTGGGGCGGACCCCCGGCCCCCCAGGCGCAGACCTTGGGGCCCCTGGACTGCGCATGCGCGGCCTGCCGAGCTCCGCGGTGAGGACCTGGTTCGAGGCTGGGCGGGACGGACCGCGCGCCTGGGTCCCCCAGAGCTGAGAGGGGCCGGTCCGCCTTCCGCCTGGCGGCCGGGGGGGCTGCCCGGGGGGCTGCCAGCCCCGGCGCTGGACTCTTAGGGCGCCTGGAGGCGGCCGCCAACTTCTCCGGCCATACCACCCTGAACGCGCCCGATCTCGTGGGATCTGGGAAGCTAAGCAGGGTCGGGCCCGGTCAGGACTTGGATGGGAGACCGCCTGGGAATGCCGGGTGCTGTAGGCTTTCGCCGCTCCTTTTTGGTCCCCCCACAGCCAGCCAGCTGCGCACCTGCCGCGCTTCGGGCCGAGGGCCACGCAGCCCACGCACGCACGCGCCCCAGCCCACGCCGGGGGCCGAGCGAGGGAATCTGGGGCCCAGAGGGGATCCCCGCACGCCCCAGCAGCACACCAGCAGGCCGCCGCGCAAGGCGCCGCAACTCGCGGGCGCCCGCGCCCGCCGGTGGGGCAGCGCAGCCCCGTGGGGCGGACCCCCGGCCCCCCAGGCGCAGACCTTGGGGCCCCTGGACTGCGCATGCGCGGCCTGCCGAGCTCCGCGGTGAGGACCTGGTTCGAGGCTGGGCGGGACGGACCGCGCGCCTGGGTCCCCGAGAGCTGAGAGGGGCCGGTCCGCGCTCCGCCTTGCGGCCGGGGGGGCTGCCCGGGGGGCTGCCAGCCCAGGCGCTGGACTCTTAGGGCGCCTGGAGGCGGCCGCCAACGTCTCCGGCCATACCACCCTGAACGCGCCCGATCTCGTGGGATCTGGGAAGCTAAGCAGGGTCGGGCCCGGTCAGGACTTGGATGGGAGACCGCCTGGGAATGCCGGGTGCTGTAGGCTTTTGCCGCTCCTTTTTGGTCCCCCCACAGCCAGCCAGCTGCGCACCTGCCGCGCTTCGGGCCGAGGGCCACGCAGCCCACGCACGCACGCGCCCCAGCCCACGCCGGGGGCCGAGCGAGGGAATCTGGGGCCCAGAGGGGATCCCCCCACGCCCCAGCAGCACACCAGCAGGCCGCCGCGCAAGGCGCCGCAACTCGCGGGCGCCCGCGCCCGCCGGTGGGGCAGCGCAGCCCCGTGGGGCGGACCCCCGGCCCCCCAGGCGCAGACCTTGTGGCCCCTGGACTGCACATGCGCGGCCTGCCGAGCTCCGCGGTGAGGACCTGGTTCGAGGCTGGGCGGGGCGGACCGCGCGCCTGGGTCCCCGAGAGCTGAGAGGGGCCGGTCCGCGCTCCGCCTGGCGGCCGGGGGGGCTGCCCGGGGGGCTGCCAGCCCCGGCGCTGGACTCTTAGGGCGCCTGGAGGCGGCCGCCAACGTCTCCGGCCATACCACCCTGAACGCGCCCGATCTCGTGGGATCTGGGAAGCTAAGCAGGGTCGGGCCCGGTCAGGACTTGGATGGGAGACCGCCTGGGAATGCCGGGTGCTGTAGGCTTTCGCTGCTCCTTTTTGGTCCCCCCACAGCCAGCCAGCTGCGCACCTGCCGCGCTTCGGGCCGAGGGCCACGCAGCCCACGCACGCACGCGCCCCAGCCCACGCCGGGGGCCGAGCGAGGGAATCTGGGGCCCAGAGGGGATCCCCCCACGCCCCAGCAGCACACCAGCAGGCCGCCGCGCAAGGCGCCGCAACTCGCGGGCGCCCGCGCCCGCCGGTGGGGCAGCGCAGCCCCGTGGGGCGGACCCCCGGCCCCCCAGGCGCAGACCTTGGGGCCCCTGGACTGCGCATGCGCGGCCTGCCGAGCTCCGCGGTGAGGACCTGGTTCGAGGCTGGGCGGGACGGACCGCGCGCCTGGGTCCCCGAGAGCTGAGAGGGGCCGGTCCGCGCTCCGCCTGGCGGCCGGGGGGGCTGCCCGGGGGGCTGCCAGCCCAGGCGCTGGACTCTTAGGGCGCCTGGAGGCGGCCGCCAACGTCTCCGGCCATACCACCCTGAACGCGCCCGATCTCGTGGGATCTGGGAAGCTAAGCAGGGTCGGGCCCGGTCAGGACTTGGATGGGAGACCGCCTGGGAATGCCGGGTGCTGTAGGCTTTCGCCGCTCCTTTTTGGTCCCCCCACAGCCAGCCAGCTGCGCACCTGCCGCGCTTCGGGCCGAGGGCCACGCAGCCCACGCACGCACGCGCCCCAGCCCACGCCGGGGGCCGAGCGAGGGAATCTGGGGCCCAGAGGGGATCCCCCCACGCCCCAGCAGCACACCAGCAGGCCGCCGCGCAAGGCGCCGCAACTCGCGGGCGCCCGCGCCCGCCGGTGGGGCAGCGCAGCCCCGTGGGGCGGACCCCCGGCCCCCCAGGCGCAGACCTTGGGGCCCCTGGACTGCGCATGCGCGGCCTGCCGAGCTCCGCGGTGAGGACCTGGTTCGAGGCTGGGCGGGACGGACCGCGCGCCTGGGTCCCCGAGAGCTGAGAGGGGCCGGTCCGCGCTCCGCCTGGCGGCCGGGGGGGCTGCCCGGGGGGCTGCCAGCCCAGGCGCTGGACTCTTAGGGCGCCTGGAGGCGGCCGCCAACGTCTCCGGCCATACCACCCTGAACGCGCCCGATCTCGTGGGATCTGGGAAGCTAAGCAGGGTCGGGCCCGGTCAGGACTTGGATGGGAGACCGCCTGGGAATGCCGGGTGCTGTAGGCTTTCGCCGCTCCTTTTTGGTCCCCCCACAGCCAGCCAGCTGCGCACCTGCCGCGCTTCGGGCCGAGGGCCACGCAGCCCACGCACGCACGCGCCCCAGCCCACGCCGGGGGCCGAGCGAGGGAATCTGGGGCCCAGAGGGGATCCCCCCACGCCCCAGCAGCACACCAGCAGGCCGCCGCGCAAGGCGCCGCAACTCGCGGGCGCCCGCGCCCGCCGGTGGGGCAGCGCAGCCCCGTGGGGCGGACCCCCGGCCCCCCAGGCGCAGACCTTGGGGCCCCTGGACTGCGCATGCGCGGCCTGCCGAGCTCCGCGGTGAGGACCTGGTTCGAGGCTGGGCGGGACGGACCGCGCGCCTGGGTCCCCGAGAGCTGAGAGGGGCCGGTCCGCGCTCCGCCTGGCGGCCTGGGGGGCTGCCCGGGGGGCTGCCAGCCCCGGCGCTGGACTCTTAGGGCGCCTGGAGGCGGCCGCCAACGTCTCCGGCCATACCACCCTGAACGCGCCCGATCTCGTGGGATCTGGGAAGCTAAGCAGGGTCGGGCCCGGTCAGGACTTGGATGGGAGACCGCCTGGGAATGCCGGGTGCTGTAGGCTTTCGCCGCTCCTTTTTGGTCCCCCCACAGCCAGCCAGCTGCGCACCTGCCGCGCTTCGGGCCGAGGGCCACGCAGCCCACGCACGCACGCGCCCCAGCCCACGCCGGGGGCCGAGCGAGGGAATCTGGGGCCCAGAGGGGATCCCCCCACGCCCCAGCAGCACACCAGCAGGCCGCCACGCAAGGCGCCGCAACTCGCGGGCGCCCGCGCCCGCCGGTGGGGCAGCGCAGCCCCGTGGGGCGGACCCCCGGCCCCCCAGGCGCAGACCTTGGGGCCCCTGGACTGCGCATGCGCGGCCTGCCGAGCTCCGCGGTGAGGACCTGGTTCGAGGCTGGGCGGGACGGACCGCGCGCCTGGGTCCCCCAGAGCTGAGAGGGGCCGGTCCGCCTTCCGCCTGGCGGCCGGGGGGGCTGCCCGGGGGGCTGCCAGCCCCGGCGCTGGACTCTTAGGGCGCCTGGAGGCGGCCGCCAACTTCTCCGGCCATACCACCCTGAACGCGCCCGATCTCGTGGGATCTGGGAAGCTAAGCAGGGTCGGGCCCGGTCAGGACTTGGATGGGAGACCGCCTGGGAATGCCGGGTGCTGTAGGCTTTCGCCGCTCCTTTTTGGTCCCCCCACAGCCAGCCAGCTGCGCACCTGCCGCGCTTCGGGCCGAGGGCCACGCAGCCCACGCACGCACGCGCCCCAGCCCACGCCGGGGGCCGAGCGAGGGAATCTGGGGCCCAGAGGGGATCCCCCCACGCCCCAGCAGCACACCAGCAGGCCGCCGCGCAAGGCGCCGCAACTCGCGGGCGCCCGCGCCCGCCGGTGGGGCAGCGCAGCCCCGTGGGGCGGACCCCCGGCCCCCCAGGCGCAGACCTTGGGGCCCCTGGACTGCGCATGCGCGGCCTGCCGAGCTCCGCGGTGAGGACCTGGTTCGAGGCTGGGCGGGACGGACCGCGCGCCTGGGTCCCCGAGAGCTGAGAGGGGCCGGTCCGCGCTCCGCCTGGCGGCCGGGGGGGCTGCCCGGGGGGCTGCCAGCCCAGGCGCTGGACTCTTAGGGCGCCTGGAGGCGGCCGCCAACGTCTCCGGCCATACCACCCTGAACGCGCCCGATCTCGTGGGATCTGGGAAGCTAAGCAGGGTCGGGCCCGGTCAGGACTTGGATGGGAGACCGCCTGGGAATGCCGGGTGCTGTAGGCTTTTGCCGCTCCTTTTTGGTCCCCCCACAGCCAGCCAGCTGCGCACCTGCCGCGCTTCGGGCCGAGGGCCACGCAGCCCACGCACGCACGCGCCCCAGCCCACGCCGGGGCCGAGCGAGGGAATCTGGGGCCCAGAGGGGATCCCCCCACGCCCCAGCAGCACACCAGCAGGCCGCCGCGCAAGGCGCCGCAACTCGCGGGCGCCCGCGCCCGCCGGTGGGGCAGCGCAGCCCCGTGGGGCGGACCCCCGGCCCCCCAGGCGCAGACCTTGTGGCCCCTGGACTGCACATGCGCGGCCTGCCGAGCTCCGCGGTGAGGACCTGGTTCGAGGCTGGGCGGGGCGGACCGCGCGCCTGGGTCCCCGAGAGCTGAGAGGGGCCGGTCCGCGCTCCGCCTGGCGGCCGGGGGGGCTGCCCGGGGGGCTGCCAGCCCCGGCGCTGGACTCTTAGGGCGCCTGGAGGCGGCCGCCAACGTCTCCGGCCATACCACCCTGAACGCGCCCGATCTCGTGGGATCTGGGAAGCTAAGCAGGGTCGGGCCCGGTCAGGACTTGGATGGGAGACCGCCTGGGAATGCCGGGTGCTGTAGGCTTTCGCTGCTCCTTTTTGGTCCCCCCACAGCCAGCCAGCTGCGCACCTGCCGCGCTTCGGGCCGAGGGCCACGCAGCCCACGCACGCACGCGCCCCAGCCCACGCCGGGGGCCGAGCGAGGGAATCTGGGGCCCAGAGGGGATCCCCCCACGCCCCAGCAGCACACCAGCAGGCCGCCGCGCAAGGCGCCGCAACTCGCGGGCGCCCGCGCCCGCCGGTGGGGCAGCGCAGCCCCGTGGGGCGGACCCCCGGCCCCCCAGGCGCAGACCTTGGGGCCCCTGGACTGCGCATGCGCGGCCTGCCGAGCTCCGCGGTGAGGACCTGGTTCGAGGCTGGGCGGGACGGACCGCGCGCCTGGGTCCCCCAGAGCTGAGAGGGGCCGGTCCGCCTTCCGCCTGGCGGCCGGGGGGGCTGCCCGGGGGGCTGCCAGCCCCGGCGCTGGACTCTTAGGGCGCCTGGAGGCGGCCGCCAACGTCTCCGGCCATACCACCCTGAACGCGCCCGATCTCGTGGGATCTGGGAAGCTAAGCAGGGTCGGGCCCGGTCAGGACTTGGATGGGAGACCGCCTGGGAATGCCGGGTGCTGTAGGCTTTCGCCGCTCCTTTTTGGTCCCCCCACAGCCAGCCAGCTGCGCACCTGCCGCGCTTCGGGCCGAGGGCCACGCAGCCCACGCACGCACGCGCCCCAGCCCACGCCGGGGGCCGAGCGAGGGAATCTGGGGCCCAGAGGGGATCCCCCCACGCCCCAGCAGCACACCAGCAGGCCGCCGCGCAAGGCGCCGCAACTCGCGGGCGCCCGCGCCCGCCGGTGGGGCAGCGCAGCCCCGTGGGGCGGACCCCCGGCCCCCCAGGCGCAGACCTTGGGGCCCCTGGACTGCGCATGCGCGGCCTGCCGAGCTCCGCGGTGAGGACCTGGTTCGAGGCTGGGCGGGACGGACCGCGCGCCTGGGTCCCCGAGAGCTGAGAGGGGCCGGTCCGCGCTCCGCCTGGCGGCCGGGGGGGCTGCCCGGGGGGCTGCCAGCCCAGGCGCTGGACTCTTAGGGCGCCTGGAGGCGGCCGCCAACGTCTCCGGCCATACCACCCTGAACGCGCCCGATCTCGTGGGATCTGGGAAGCTAAGCAGGGTCGGGCCCGGTCAGGACTTGGATGGGAGACCGCCTGGGAATGCCGGGTGCTGTAGGCTTTCGCCGCTCCTTTTTGGTCCCCCCACAGCCAGCCAGCTGCGCACCTGCCGCGCTTCGGGCCGAGGGCCACGCAGCCCACGCACGCACGCGCCCCAGCCCACGCCGGGGGCCGAGCGAGGGAATCTGGGGCCCAGAGGGGATCCCCCCACGCCCCAGCAGCACACCAGCAGGCCGCCGCGCAAGGCGCCGCAACTCGCGGGCGCCCGCGCCCGCCGGTGGGGCAGCGCAGCCCCGTGGGGCGGACCCCCGGCCCCCCAGGCGCAGACCTTGGGGCCCCTGGACTGCGCATGCGCGGCCTGCCGAGCTCCGCGGTGAGGACCTGGTTCGAGGCTGGGCGGGACGGACCGCGCGCCTGGGTCCCCGAGAGCTGAGAGGGGCCGGTCCGCGCTCCGCCTGGCGGCCTGGGGGGCTGCCCGGGGGGCTGCCAGCCCCGGCGCTGGACTCTTAGGGCGCCTGGAGGCGGCCGCCAACGTCTCCGGCCATACCACCCTGAACGCGCCCGATCTCGTGGGATCTGGGAAGCTAAGCAGGGTCGGGCCCGGTCAGGACTTGGATGGGAGACCGCCTGGGAATGCCGGGTGCTGTAGGCTTTCGCCGCTCCTTTTTGGTCCCCCCACAGCCAGCCAGCTGCGCACCTGCCGCGCTTCGGGCCGAGGGCCACGCAGCCCACGCACGCACGCGCCCCAGCCCACGCCGGGGGCCGAGCGAGGGAATCTGGGGCCCAGAGGGGATCCCCCCACGCCCCAGCAGCACACCAGCAGGCCGCCGCGCAAGGCGCCGCAACTCGCGGGCGCCCGCGCCCGCCGGTGGGGCAGCGCAGCCCCGTGGGGCGGACCCCCGGCCCCCCAGGCGCAGACCTTGGGGCCCCTGGACTGCGCATGCGCGGCCTGCCGAGCTCCGCGGTGAGGACCTGGTTCGAGGCTGGGCGGGACGGACCGCGCGCCTGGGTCCCCGAGAGCTGAGAGGGGCCGGTCCGCGCTCCGCCTGGCGGCCGGGGGGGCTGCCCGGGGGGCTGCCAGCCCCGGCGCTGGACTCTTAGGGCGCCTGGAGGCGGCCGCCAACGTCTCCGGCCATACCACCCTGAACGCGCCCGATCTCGTGGGATCTGGGAAGCTAAGCAGGGTCGGGCCCGGTCAGGACTTGGATGGGAGACCGCCTGGGAATGCCGGGTGCTGTAGGCTTTCGCCGCTCCTTTTTGGTCCCCCCACAGCCAGCCAGCTGCGCACCTGCCGCGCTTCGGGCCGAGGGCCACGCAGCCCACGCACGCACGCGCCCCAGCCCACGCCGGGGGCCGAGCGAGGGAATCTGGGGCCCAGAGGGGATCCCCCCACGCCCCAGCAGCACACCAGCAGGCCGCCGCGCAAGGCGCCGCAACTCGCGGGCGCCCGCGCCCGCCGGTGGGGCAGCGCAGCCCCGTGGGGCGGACCCCCGGCCCCCCAGGCGCAGACCTTGGGGCCCCTGGACTGCGCATGCGCGGCCTGCCGAGCTCCGCGGTGAGGACCTGGTTCGAGGCTGGGCGGGACGGACCGCGCGCCTGGGTCCCCGAGAGCTGAGAGGGGCCGGTCCGCGCTCCGCCTGGCGGCCGGGGGGGCTGCCCGGGGGGCTGCCAGCCCCGGCGCTGGACTCTTAGGGCGCCTGGAGGCGGCCGCCAACGTCTCCGGCCATACCACCCTGAACGCGCCCGATCTCGTGGGATCTGGGAAGCTAAGCAGGGTCGGGCCCGGTCAGGACTTGGATGGGAGACCGCCTGGGAATGCCGGGTGCTGTAGGCTTTCGCCGCTCCTTTTTGGTCCCCCCACAGCCAGCCAGCTGCGCACCTGCCGCGCTTCGGGCCGAGGGCCACGCAGCCCACGCACGCACGCGCCCCAGCCCACGCCGGGGGCCGAGCGAGGGAATCTGGGGCCCAGAGGGGATCCCCCCACGCCCCAGCAGCACACCAGCAGGCCGCCGCGCAAGGCGCCGCAACTCGCGGGCGCCCGCGCCCGCCGGTGGGGCAGCGCAGCCCCGTGGGGCGGACCCCCGGCCCCCCAGGCGCAGACCTTGGGGCCCCTGGACTGCGCATGCGCGGCCTGCCGAGCTCCGCGGTGAGGACCTGGTTCGAGGCTGGGCGGGACGGACCGCGCGCCTGGGTCCCCCAGAGCTGAGAGGGGCCGGTCCGCCTTCCGCCTGGCGGCCGGGGGGGCGCTGCCCGGGGGGCTGCCAGCCCCGGCGCTGGACTCTTAGGGCGCCTGGAGGCGGCCGCCAACTTCTCCGGCCATACCACCCTGAACGCGCCCGATCTCGTGGATCTGGGAAGCTAAGCAGGGTCGGGCCCGGTCAGGACTTGGATGGGAGACCGCCTGGGAATGCCGGGTGCTGTAGGCTTTCGCCGCTCCTTTTTGGTCCCCCCACAGCCAGCCAGCTGCGCACCTGCCGCGCTTCGGGCCGAGGGCCACGCAGCCCACGCACGCACGCGCCCCAGCCCACGCCGGGGGCCGAGCGAGGAATCTGGGGCCCAGAGGGGATCCCCCCACGCCCCAGCAGCACACCAGCAGGCCGCCGCGCAAGGCGCCGCAACTCGCGGGCGCCCGCGCCCGCCGGTGGGGCAGCGCAGCCCCGTGGGGCGGACCCCCGGCCCCCCAGGCGCAGACCTTGGGGCCCCTGGACTGCGCATGCGCGGCCTGCCGAGCTCCGCGGTGAGGACCTGGTTCGAGGCTGGGCGGGACGGACCGCGCGCCTGGGTCCCCGAGAGCTGAGAGGGGCCGGTCCGCGCTCCGCCTGGCGGCCGGGGGGGCTGCCCGGGGGGCTGCCAGCCCCGGCGCTGGACTCTTAGGGCGCCTGGAGGCGGCCGCCAACGTCTCCGGCCATACCACCCTGAACGCGCCCGATCTCGTGGGATCTGGGAAGCTAAGCAGGGTCGGGCCCGGTCAGGACTTGGATGGGAGACCGCCTGGGAATGCCGGGTGCTGTAGGCTTTTGCCGCTCCTTTTTGGTCCCCCCACAGCCAGCCAGCTGCGCACCTGCCGCGCTTCGGGCCGAGGGCCACGCAGCCCACGCACGCACGCGCCCCAGCCCACGCCGGGGGCCGAGCGAGGGAATCTGGGGCCCAGAGGGGATCCCCCCACGCCCCAGCAGCACACCAGCAGGCCGCCGCGCAAGGCGCCGCAACTCGCGGGCGCCCGCGCCCGCCGGTGGGGCAGCGCAGCCCCGTGGGGCGGACCCCCGGCCCCCCAGGCGCAGACCTTGGGGCCCCTGGACTGCGCATGCGCGGCCTGCCGAGCTCCGCGGTGAGGACCTGGTTCGAGGCTGGGCGGGACGGACCGCGCGCCTGGGTCCCCGAGAGCTGAGAGGGGCCGGTCCGCGCTCCGCCTGGCGGCCGGGGGGGCTGCCCGGGGGGCTGCCAGCCCAGGCGCTGGACTCTTAGGGCGCCTGGAGGCGGCCGCCAACGTCTCCGGCCATACCACCCTGAACGCGCCCGATCTCGTGGGATCTGGGAAGCTAAGCAGGGTCGGGCCCGGTCAGGACTTGGATGGGAGACCGCCTGGGAATGCCGGGTGCTGTAGGCTTTCGCCGCTCCTTTTTGGTCCCCCCACAGCCAGCCAGCTGCGCACCTGCCGCGCTTCGGGCCGAGGGCCACGCAGCCCACGCACGCACGCGCCCCAGCCCACGCCGGGGGCCGAGCGAGGGAATCTGGGGCCCAGAGGGGATCCCCCCACGCCCCAGCAGCACACCAGCAGGCCGCCGCGCAAGGCGCCGCAACTCGCGGGCGCCCGCGCCCGCCGGTGGGGCAGCGCAGCCCCGTGGGGCGGACCCCCGGCCCCCCAGGCGCAGACCTTGGGGCCCCTGGACTGCGCATGCGCGGCCTGCCGAGCTCCGCGGTGAGGACCTGGTTCGAGGCTGGGCGGGACGGACCGCGCGCCTGGGTCCCCGAGAGCTGAGAGGGGCCGGTCCGCGCTCCGCCTGGCGGCCTGGGGGGCTGCCCGGGGGGCTGCCAGCCCCGGCGCTGGACTCTTAGGGCGCCTGGAGGCGGCCGCCAACGTCTCCGGCCATACCACCCTGAACGCGCCCGATCTCGTGGGATCTGGGAAGCTAAGCAGGGTCGGGCCCGGTCAGGACTTGGATGGGAGACCGCCTGGGAATGCCGGGTGCTGTAGGCTTTCGCCGCTCCTTTTTGGTCCCCCCACAGCCAGCCAGCTGCGCACCTGCCGCGCTTCGGGCCGAGGGCCACGCAGCCCACGCACGCACGCGCCCCAGCCCACGCCGGGGGCCGAGCGAGGGAATCTGGGGCCCAGAGGGGATCCCCCCACGCCCCAGCAGCACACCAGCAGGCCGCCGCGCAAGGCGCCGCAACTCGCGGGCGCCCGCGCCCGCCGGTGGGGCAGCGCAGCCCCGTGGGGCGGACCCCCGGCCCCCCAGGCGCAGACCTTGGGGCCCCTGGACTGCGCATGCGCGGCCTGCCGAGCTCCGCGGTGAGGACCTGGTTCGAGGCTGGGCGGGACGGACCGCGCGCCTGGGTCCCCCAGAGCTGAGAGGGGCCGGTCCGCCTTCCGCCTGGCGGCCGGGGGGGCTGCCCGGGGGGCTGCCAGCCCCGGCGCTGGACTCTTAGGGCGCCTGGAGGCGGCCGCCAACTTCTCCGGCCATACCACCCTGAACGCGCCCGATCTCGTGGGATCTGGGAAGCTAAGCAGGGTCGGGCCCGGTCAGGACTTGGATGGGAGACCGCCTGGGAATGCCGGGTGCTGTAGGCTTTCGCCGCTCCTTTTTGGTCCCCCCACAGCCAGCCAGCTGCGCACCTGCCGCGCTTCGGGCCGAGGGCCACGCAGCCCACGCACGCACGCGCCCCAGCCCACGCCGGGGGCCGAGCGAGGGAATCTGGGGCCCAGAGGGGATCCCCCCACGCCCCAGCAGCACACCAGCAGGCCGCCGCGCAAGGCGCCGCAACTCGCGGGCGCCCGCGCCCGCCGGTGGGGCAGCGCAGCCCCGTGGGGCGGACCCCCGGCCCCCCAGGCGCAGACCTTGGGGCCCCTGGACTGCGCATGCGCGGCCTGCCGAGCTCCGCGGTGAGGACCTGGTTCGAGGCTGGGCGGGACGGACCGCGCGCCTGGGTCCCCGAGAGCTGAGAGGGGCCGGTCCGCGCTCCGCCTGGCGGCCGGGGGGGCTGCCCGGGGGGCTGCCAGCCCCGGCGCTGGACTCTTAGGGCGCCTGGAGGCGGCCGCCAACGTCTCCGGCCATACCACCCTGAACGCGCCCGATCTCGTGGGATCTGGGAAGCTAAGCAGGGTCGGGCCCGGTCAGGACTTGGATGGGAGACCGCCTGGGAATGCCGGGTGCTGTAGGCTTTCGCCGCTCCTTTTTGGTCCCCCCACAGCCAGCCAGCTGCGCACCTGCCGCGCTTCGGGCCGAGGGCCACGCAGCCCACGCACGCACGCGCCCCAGCCCACGCCGGGGGCCGAGCGAGGGAATCTGGGGCCCAGAGGGGATCCCCCCACGCCCCAGCAGCACACCAGCAGGCCGCCGCGCAAGGCGCCGCAACTCGCGGGCGCCCGCGCCCGCCGGTGGGGCAGCGCAGCCCCGTGGGGCGGACCCCCGGCCCCCCAGGCGCAGACCTTGGGGCCCCTGGACTGCGCATGCGCGGCCTGCCGAGCTCCGCGGTGAGGACCTGGTTCGAGGCTGGGCGGGACGGACCGCGCGCCTGGGTCCCCGAGAGCTGAGAGGGGCCGGTCCGCGCTCCGCCTGGCGGCCGGGGGGGCTGCCCGGGGGGCTGCCAGCCCCGGCGCTGGACTCTTAGGGCGCCTGGAGGCGGCCGCCAACGTCTCCGGCCATACCACCCTGAACGCGCCCGATCTCGTGGGATCTGGGAAGCTAAGCAGGGTCGGGCCCGGTCAGGACTTGGATGGGAGACCGCCTGGGAATGCCGGGTGCTGTAGGCTTTCGCCGCTCCTTTTTGGTCCCCCCACAGCCAGCCAGCTGCGCACCTGCCGCGCTTCGGGCCGAGGGCCACGCAGCCCACGCACGCACGCGCCCCAGCCCACGCCGGGGGCCGAGCGAGGGAATCTGGGGCCCAGAGGGGATCCCCCCACGCCCCAGCAGCACACCAGCAGGCCGCCGCGCAAGGCGCCGCAACTCGCGGGCGCCCGCGCCCGCCGGTGGGGCAGCGCAGCCCCGTGGGGCGGACCCCCGGCCCCCCAGGCGCAGACCTTGGGGCCCCTGGACTGCGCATGCGCGGCCTGCCGAGCTCCGCGGTGAGGACCTGGTTCGAGGCTGGGCGGGACGGACCGCGCGCCTGGGTCCCCGAGAGCTGAGAGGGGCCGGTCCGCGCTCCGCCTGGCGGCCGGGGGGGCTGCCCGGGGGGCTGCCAGCCCCGGCGCTGGACTCTTAGGGCGCCTGGAGGCGGCCGCCAACGTCTCCGGCCATACCACCCTGAACGCGCCCGATCTCGTGGGATCTGGGAAGCTAAGCAGGGTCGGGCCCGGTCAGGACTTGGATGGGAGACCGCCTGGGAATGCCGGGTGCTGTAGGCTTTTGCCGCTCCTTTTTGGTCCCCCCACAGCCAGCCAGCTGCGCACCTGCCGCGCTTCGGGCCGAGGGCCACGCAGCCCACGCACGCACGCGCCCCAGCCCACGCCGGGGGCCGAGCGAGGGAATCTGGGGCCCAGAGGGGATCCCCCCACGCCCCAGCAGCACACCAGCAGGCCGCCGCGCAAGGCGCCGCAACTCGCGGGCGCCCGCGCCCGCCGGTGGGGCAGCGCAGCCCCGTGGGGCGGACCCCCGGCCCCCCAGGCGCAGACCTTGGGGCCCCTGGACTGCGCATGCGCGGCCTGCCGAGCTCCGCGGTGAGGACCTGGTTCGAGGCTGGGCGGGACGGACCGCGCGCCTGGGTCCCCGAGAGCTGAGAGGGGCCGGTCCGCGCTCCGCCTGGCGGCCGGGGGGGCTGCCCGGGGGGCTGCCAGCCCAGGCGCTGGACTCTTAGGGCGCCTGGAGGCGGCCGCCAACGTCTCCGGCCATACCACCCTGAACGCGCCCGATCTCGTGGGATCTGGGAAGCTAAGCAGGGTCGGGCCCGGTCAGGACTTGGATGGGAGACCGCCTGGGAATGCCGGGTGCTGTAGGCTTTCGCCGCTCCTTTTTGGTCCCCCCACAGCCAGCCAGCTGCGCACCTGCCGCGCTTCGGGCCGAGGGCCACGCAGCCCACGCACGCACGCGCCCCAGCCCACGCCGGGGGCCGAGCGAGGGAATCTGGGGCCCAGAGGGGATCCCCCCACGCCCCAGCAGCACACCAGCAGGCCGCCGCGCAAGGCGCCGCAACTCGCGGGCGCCCGCGCCCGCCGGTGGGGCAGCGCAGCCCCGTGGGGCGGACCCCCGGCCCCCCAGGCGCAGACCTTGGGGCCCCTGGACTGCGCATGCGCGGCCTGCCGAGCTCCGCGGTGAGGACCTGGTTCGAGGCTGGGCGGGACGGACCGCGCGCCTGGGTCCCCGAGAGCTGAGAGGGGCCGGTCCGCGCTCCGCCTGGCGGCCGGGGGGGCTGCCCGGGGGGCTGCCAGCCCCGGCGCTGGACTCTTAGGGCGCCTGGAGGCGGCCGCCAACGTCTCCGGCCATACCACCCTGAACGCGCCCGATCTCGTGGGATCTGGGAAGCTAAGCAGGGTCGGGCCCGGTCAGGACTTGGATGGGAGACCGCCTGGGAATGCCGGGTGCTGTAGGCTTTCGCCGCTCCTTTTTGGTCCCCCCACAGCCAGCCAGCTGCGCACCTGCCGCGCTTCGGGCCGAGGGCCACGCAGCCCACGCACGCACGCGCCCCAGCCCACGCCGGGGGCCGAGCGAGGGAATCTGGGGCCCAGAGGGGATCCCCCCACGCCCCAGCAGCACACCAGCAGGCCGCCGCGCAAGGCGCCGCAACTCGCGGGCGCCCGCGCCCGCCGGTGGGGCAGCGCAGCCCCGTGGGGCGGACCCCCGGCCCCCCAGGCGCAGACCTTGGGGCCCCTGGACTGCGCATGCGCGGCCTGCCGAGCTCCGCGGTGAGGACCTGGTTCGAGGCTGGGCGGGACGGACCGCGCGCCTGGGTCCCCGAGAGCTGAGAGGGGCCGGTCCGCGCTCCGCCTGGCGGCCGGGGGGGCTGCCCGGGGGGCTGCCAGCCCCGGCGCTGGACTCTTAGGGCGCCTGGAGGCGGCCGCCAACGTCTCCGGCCATACCACCCTGAACGCGCCCGATCTCGTGGGATCTGGGAAGCTAAGCAGGGTCGGGCCCGGTCAGGACTTGGATGGGAGACCGCCTGGGAATGCCGGGTGCTGTAGGCTTTTGCCGCTCCTTTTTGGTCCCCCCACAGCCAGCCAGCTGCGCACCTGCCGCGCTTCGGGCCGAGGGCCACGCAGCCCACGCACGCACGCGCCCCAGCCCACGCCGGGGGCCGAGCGAGGGAATCTGGGGCCCAGAGGGGATCCCCCCACGCCCCAGCAGCACACCAGCAGGCCGCCGCGCAAGGCGCCGCAACTCGCGGGCGCCCGCGCCCGCCGGTGGGGCAGCGCAGCCCCGTGGGGCGGACCCCCGGCCCCCCAGGCGCAGACCTTGGGGCCCCTGGACTGCGCATGCGCGGCCTGCCGAGCTCCGCGGTGAGGACCTGGTTCGAGGCTGGGCGGGACGGACCGCGCGCCTGGGTCCCCGAGAGCTGAGAGGGGCCGGTCCGCGCTCCGCCTGGCGGCCGGGGGGGCTGCCCGGGGGGCTGCCAGCCCAGGCGCTGGACTCTTAGGGCGCCTGGAGGCGGCCGCCAACGTCTCCGGCCATACCACCCTGAACGCGCCCGATCTCGTGGGATCTGGGAAGCTAAGCAGGGTCGGGCCCGGTCAGGACTTGGATGGGAGACCGCCTGGGAATGCCGGGTGCTGTAGGCTTTCGCCGCTCCTTTTTGGTCCCCCCACAGCCAGCCAGCTGCGCACCTGCCGCGCTTCGGGCCGAGGGCCACGCAGCCCACGCACGCACGCGCCCCAGCCCACGCCGGGGGCCGAGCGAGGGAATCTGGGGCCCAGAGGGGATCCCCCCACGCCCCAGCAGCACACCAGCAGGCCGCCGCGCAAGGCGCCGCAACTCGCGGGCGCCCGCGCCCGCCGGTGGGGCAGCGCAGCCCCGTGGGGCGGACCCCCGGCCCCCCAGGCGCAGACCTTGGGGCCCCTGGACTGCGCATGCGCGGCCTGCCGAGCTCCGCGGTGAGGACCTGGTTCGAGGCTGGGCGGGACGGACCGCGCGCCTGGGTCCCCGAGAGCTGAGAGGGGCCGGTCCGCGCTCCGCCTGGCGGCCTGGGGGGCTGCCCGGGGGGCTGCCAGCCCCGGCGCTGGACTCTTAGGGCGCCTGGAGGCGGCCGCCAACGTCTCCGGCCATACCACCCTGAACGCGCCCGATCTCGTGGGATCTGGGAAGCTAAGCAGGGTCGGGCCCGGTCAGGACTTGGATGGGAGACCGCCTGGGAATGCCGGGTGCTGTAGGCTTTCGCCGCTCCTTTTTGGTCCCCCCACAGCCAGCCAGCTGCGCACCTGCCGCGCTTCGGGCCGAGGGCCACGCAGCCCACGCACGCACGCGCCCCAGCCCACGCCGGGGGCCGAGCGAGGGAATCTGGGGCCCAGAGGGGATCCCCCCACGCCCCAGCAGCACACCAGCAGGCCGCCGCGCAAGGCGCCGCAACTCGCGGGCGCCCGCGCCCGCCGGTGGGGCAGCGCAGCCCCGTGGGGCGGACCCCCGGCCCCCCAGGCGCAGACCTTGGGGCCCCTGGACTGCGCATGCGCGGCCTGCCGAGCTCCGCGGTGAGGACCTGGTTCGAGGCTGGGCGGGACGGACCGCGCGCCTGGGTCCCCCAGAGCTGAGAGGGGCCGGTCCGCCTTCCGCCTGGCGGCCGGGGGGGCTGCCCGGGGGGCTGCCAGCCCCGGCGCTGGACTCTTAGGGCGCCTGGAGGCGGCCGCCAACTTCTCCGGCCATACCACCCTGAACGCGCCCGATCTCGTGGGATCTGGGAAGCTAAGCAGGGTCGGGCCCGGTCAGGACTTGGATGGGAGACCGCCTGGGAATGCCGGGTGCTGTAGGCTTTCGCCGCTCCTTTTTGGTCCCCCCACAGCCAGCCAGCTGCGCACCTGCCGCGCTTCGGGCCGAGGGCCACGCAGCCCACGCACGCACGCGCCCCAGCCCACGCCGGGGGCCGAGCGAGGGAATCTGGGGCCCAGAGGGGATCCCCCCACGCCCCAGCAGCACACCAGCAGGCCGCCGCGCAAGGCGCCGCAACTCGCGGGCGCCCGCGCCCGCCGGTGGGGCAGCGCAGCCCCGTGGGGCGGACCCCCGGCCCCCCAGGCGCAGACCTTGGGGCCCCTGGACTGCGCATGCGCGGCCTGCCGAGCTCCGCGGTGAGGACCTGGTTCGAGGCTGGGCGGGACGGACCGCGCGCCTGGGTCCCCGAGAGCTGAGAGGGGCCGGTCCGCGCTCCGCCTGGCGGCCGGGGGGGCTGCCCGGGGGGCTGCCAGCCCCGGCGCTGGACTCTTAGGGCGCCTGGAGGCGGCCGCCAACGTCTCCGGCCATACCACCCTGAACGCGCCCGATCTCGTGGGATCTGGGAAGCTAAGCAGGGTCGGGCCCGGTCAGGACTTGGATGGGAGACCGCCTGGGAATGCCGGGTGCTGTAGGCTTTCGCCGCTCCTTTTTGGTCCCCCCACAGCCAGCCAGCTGCGCACCTGCCGCGCTTCGGGCCGAGGGCCACGCAGCCCACGCACGCACGCGCCCCAGCCCACGCCGGGGGCCGAGCGAGGGAATCTGGGGCCCAGAGGGGATCCCCCCACGCCCCAGCAGCACACCAGCAGGCCGCCGCGCAAGGCGCCGCAACTCGCGGGCGCCCGCGCCCGCCGGTGGGGCAGCGCAGCCCCGTGGGGCGGACCCCCGGCCCCCCAGGCGCAGACCTTGGGGCCCCTGGACTGCGCATGCGCGGCCTGCCGAGCTCCGCGGTGAGGACCTGGTTCGAGGCTGGGCGGGACGGACCGCGCGCCTGGGTCCCCGAGAGCTGAGAGGGGCCGGTCCGCGCTCCGCCTGGCGGCCGGGGGGGCTGCCCGGGGGGCTGCCAGCCCCGGCGCTGGACTCTTAGGGCGCCTGGAGGCGGCCGCCAACGTCTCCGGCCATACCACCCTGAACGCGCCCGATCTCGTGGGATCTGGGAAGCTAAGCAGGGTCGGGCCCGGTCAGGACTTGGATGGGAGACCGCCTGGGAATGCCGGGTGCTGTAGGCTTTCGCCGCTCCTTTTTGGTCCCCCCACAGCCAGCCAGCTGCGCACCTGCCGCGCTTCGGGCCGAGGGCCACGCAGCCCACGCACGCACGCGCCCCAGCCCACGCCGGGGGCCGAGCGAGGGAATCTGGGGCCCAGAGGGGATCCCCCCACGCCCCAGCAGCACACCAGCAGGCCGCCGCGCAAGGCGCCGCAACTCGCGGGCGCCCGCGCCCGCCGGTGGGGCAGCGCAGCCCCGTGGGGCGGACCCCCGGCCCCCCAGGCGCAGACCTTGGGGCCCCTGGACTGCGCATGCGCGGCCTGCCGAGCTCCGCGGTGAGGACCTGGTTCGAGGCTGGGCGGGACGGACCGCGCGCCTGGGTCCCCGAGAGCTGAGAGGGGCCGGTCCGCGCTCCGCCTGGCGGCCGGGGGGGCTGCCCGGGGGGCTGCCAGCCCCGGCGCTGGACTCTTAGGGCGCCTGGAGGCGGCCGCCAACGTCTCCGGCCATACCACCCTGAACGCGCCCGATCTCGTGGGATCTGGGAAGCTAAGCAGGGTCGGGCCCGGTCAGGACTTGGATGGGAGACCGCCTGGGAATGCCGGGTGCTGTAGGCTTTTGCCGCTCCTTTTTGGTCCCCCCACAGCCAGCCAGCTGCGCACCTGCCGCGCTTCGGGCCGAGGGCCACGCAGCCCACGCACGCACGCGCCCCAGCCCACGCCGGGGGCCGAGCGAGGGAATCTGGGGCCCAGAGGGGATCCCCCCACGCCCCAGCAGCACACCAGCAGGCCGCCGCGCAAGGCGCCGCAACTCGCGGGCGCCCGCGCCCGCCGGTGGGGCAGCGCAGCCCCGTGGGGCGGACCCCCGGCCCCCCAGGCGCAGACCTTGGGGCCCCTGGACTGCGCATGCGCGGCCTGCCGAGCTCCGCGGTGAGGACCTGGTTCGAGGCTGGGCGGGACGGACCGCGCGCCTGGGTCCCCGAGAGCTGAGAGGGGCCGGTCCGCGCTCCGCCTGGCGGCCGGGGGGGCTGCCCGGGGGGCTGCCAGCCCAGGCGCTGGACTCTTAGGGCGCCTGGAGGCGGCCGCCAACGTCTCCGGCCATACCACCCTGAACGCGCCCGATCTCGTGGGATCTGGGAAGCTAAGCAGGGTCGGGCCCGGTCAGGACTTGGATGGGAGACCGCCTGGGAATGCCGGGTGCTGTAGGCTTTCGCCGCTCCTTTTTGGTCCCCCCACAGCCAGCCAGCTGCGCACCTGCCGCGCTTCGGGCCGAGGGCCACGCAGCCCACGCACGCACGCGCCCCAGCCCACGCCGGGGGCCGAGCGAGGGAATCTGGGGCCCAGAGGGGATCCCCCCACGCCCCAGCAGCACACCAGCAGGCCGCCGCGCAAGGCGCCGCAACTCGCGGGCGCCCGCGCCCGCCGGTGGGGCAGCGCAGCCCCGTGGGGCGGACCCCCGGCCCCCCAGGCGCAGACCTTGGGGCCCCTGGACTGCGCATGCGCGGCCTGCCGAGCTCCGCGGTGAGGACCTGGTTCGAGGCTGGGCGGGACGGACCGCGCGCCTGGGTCCCCGAGAGCTGAGAGGGGCCGGTCCGCGCTCCGCCTGGCGGCCTGGGGGGCTGCCCGGGGGGCTGCCAGCCCCGGCGCTGGACTCTTAGGGCGCCTGGAGGCGGCCGCCAACGTCTCCGGCCATACCACCCTGAACGCGCCCGATCTCGTGGGATCTGGGAAGCTAAGCAGGGTCGGGCCCGGTCAGGACTTGGATGGGAGACCGCCTGGGAATGCCGGGTGCTGTAGGCTTTGGCCGCTCCTTTTTGGTCCCCCCACAGCCAGCCAGCTGCGCACCTGCCGCGCTTCGGGCCGAGGGCCACGCAGCCCACGCACGCACGCGCCCCAGCCCACGCCGGGGGCCGAGCGAGGGAATCTGGGGCCCAGAGGGGATCCCCCCACGCCCCAGCAGCACACCAGCAGGCCGCCGCGCAAGGCGCCGCAACTCGCGGGCGCCCGCGCCCGCCGGTGGGGCAGCGCAGCCCCGTGGGGCGGACCCCCGGCCCCCCAGGCGCAGACCTTGGGGCCCCTGGACTGCGCATGCGCGGCCTGCCGAGCTCCGCGGTGAGGACCTGGTTCGAGGCTGGGCGGGACGGACCGCGCGCCTGGGTCCCCCAGAGCTGAGAGGGGCCGGTCCGCCTTCCGCCTGGCGGCCGGGGGGGCTGCCCGGGGGGCTGCCAGCCCCGGCGCTGGACTCTTAGGGCGCCTGGAGGCGGCCGCCAACTTCTCCGGCCATACCACCCTGAACGCGCCCGATCTCGTGGGATCTGGGAAGCTAAGCAGGGTCGGGCCCGGTCAGGACTTGGATGGGAGACCGCCTGGGAATGCCGGGTGCTGTAGGCTTTCGCCGCTCCTTTTTGGTCCCCCCACAGCCAGCCAGCTGCGCACCTGCCGCGCTTCGGGCCGAGGGCCACGCAGCCCACGCACGCACGCGCCCCAGCCCACGCCGGGGGCCGAGCGAGGGAATCTGGGGCCCAGAGGGGATCCCCCCACGCCCCAGCAGCACACCAGCAGGCCGCCGCGCAAGGCGCCGCAACTCGCGGGCGCCCGCGCCCGCCGGTGGGGCAGCGCAGCCCCGTGGGGCGGACCCCCGGCCCCCCAGGCGCAGACCTTGGGGCCCCTGGACTGCGCATGCGCGGCCTGCCGAGCTCCGCGGTGAGGACCTGGTTCGAGGCTGGGCGGGACGGACCGCGCGCCTGGGTCCCCGAGAGCTGAGAGGGGCCGGTCCGCGCTCCGCCTGGCGGCCGGGGGGGCTGCCCGGGGGGCTGCCAGCCCCGGCGCTGGACTCTTAGGGCGCCTGGAGGCGGCCGCCAACGTCTCCGGCCATACCACCCTGAACGCGCCCGATCTCGTGGGATCTGGGAAGCTAAGCAGGGTCGGGCCCGGTCAGGACTTGGATGGGAGACCGCCTGGGAATGCCGGGTGCTGTAGGCTTTTGCCGCTCCTTTTTGGTCCCCCCACAGCCAGCCAGCTGCGCACCTGCCGCGCTTCGGGCCGAGGGCCACGCAGCCCACGCACGCACGCGCCCCAGCCCACGCCGGGGGCCGAGCGAGGGAATCTGGGGCCCAGAGGGGATCCCCCCACGCCCCAGCAGCACACCAGCAGGCCGCCGCGCAAGGCGCCGCAACTCGCGGGCGCCCGCGCCCGCCGGTGGGGCAGCGCAGCCCCGTGGGGCGGACCCCCGGCCCCCCAGGCGCAGACCTTGGGGCCCCTGGACTGCGCATGCGCGGCCTGCCGAGCTCCGCGGTGAGGACCTGGTTCGAGGCTGGGCGGGACGGACCGCGCGCCTGGGTCCCCGAGAGCTGAGAGGGGCCGGTCCGCGCTCCGCCTGGCGGCCGGGGGGGCTGCCCGGGGGGCTGCCAGCCCAGGCGCTGGACTCTTAGGGCGCCTGGAGGCGGCCGCCAACGTCTCCGGCCATACCACCCTGAACGCGCCCGATCTCGTGGGATCTGGGAAGCTAAGCAGGGTCGGGCCCGGTCAGGACTTGGATGGGAGACCGCCTGGGAATGCCGGGTGCTGTAGGCTTTCGCCGCTCCTTTTTGGTCCCCCCACAGCCAGCCAGCTGCGCACCTGCCGCGCTTCGGGCCGAGGGCCACGCAGCCCACGCACGCACGCGCCCCAGCCCACGCCGGGGGCCGAGCGAGGGAATCTGGGGCCCAGAGGGGATCCCCCCACGCCCCAGCAGCACACCAGCAGGCCGCCGCGCAAGGCGCCGCAACTCGCGGGCGCCCGCGCCCGCCGGTGGGGCAGCGCAGCCCCGTGGGGCGGACCCCCGGCCCCCCAGGCGCAGACCTTGGGGCCCCTGGACTGCGCATGCGCGGCCTGCCGAGCTCCGCGGTGAGGACCTGGTTCGAGGCTGGGCGGGACGGACCGCGCGCCTGGGTCCCCGAGAGCTGAGAGGGGCCGGTCCGCGCTCCGCCTGGCGGCCTGGGGGGCTGCCCGGGGGGCTGCCAGCCCCGGCGCTGGACTCTTAGGGCGCCTGGAGGCGGCCGCCAACGTCTCCGGCCATACCACCCTGAACGCGCCCGATCTCGTGGGATCTGGGAAGCTAAGCAGGGTCGGGCCCGGTCAGGACTTGGATGGGAGACCGCCTGGGAATGCCGGGTGCTGTAGGCTTTCGCCGCTCCTTTTTGGTCCCCCCACAGCCAGCCAGCTGCGCACCTGCCGCGCTTCGGGCCGAGGGCCACGCAGCCCACGCACGCACGCGCCCCAGCCCACGCCGGGGGCCGAGCGAGGGAATCTGGGGCCCAGAGGGGATCCCCCCACGCCCCAGCAGCACACCAGCAGGCCGCCGCGCAAGGCGCCGCAACTCGCGGGCGCCCGCGCCCGCCGGTGGGGCAGCGCAGCCCCGTGGGGCGGACCCCCGGCCCCCCAGGCGCAGACCTTGGGGCCCCTGGACTGCGCATGCGCGGCCTGCCGAGCTCCGCGGTGAGGACCTGGTTCGAGGCTGGGCGGGACGGACCGCGCGCCTGGGTCCCCCAGAGCTGAGAGGGGCCGGTCCGCCTTCCGCCTGGCGGCCGGGGGGGCTGCCCGGGGGGCTGCCAGCCCCGGCGCTGGACTCTTAGGGCGCCTGGAGGCGGCCGCCAACTTCTCCGGCCATACCACCCTGAACGCGCCCGATCTCGTGGGATCTGGGAAGCTAAGCAGGGTCGGGCCCGGTCAGGACTTGGATGGGAGACCGCCTGGGAATGCCGGGTGCTGTAGGCTTTCGCCGCTCCTTTTTGGTCCCCCCACAGCCAGCCAGCTGCGCACCTGCCGCGCTTCGGGCCGAGGGCCACGCAGCCCACGCACGCACGCGCCCCAGCCCACGCCGGGGGCCGAGCGAGGGAATCTGGGGCCCAGAGGGGATCCCCCCACGCCCCAGCAGCACACCAGCAGGCCGCCGCGCAAGGCGCCGCAACTCGCGGGCGCCCGCGCCCGCCGGTGGGGCAGCGCAGCCCCGTGGGGCGGACCCCCGGCCCCCCAGGCGCAGACCTTGGGGCCCCTGGACTGCGCATGCGCGGCCTGCCGAGCTCCGCGGTGAGGACCTGGTTCGAGGCTGGGCGGGACGGACCGCGCGCCTGGGTCCCCGAGAGCTGAGAGGGGCCGGTCCGCGCTCCGCCTGGCGGCCGGGGGGGCTGCCCGGGGGGCTGCCAGCCCCGGCGCTGGACTCTTAGGGCGCCTGGAGGCGGCCGCCAACGTCTCCGGCCATACCACCCTGAACGCGCCCGATCTCGTGGGATCTGGGAAGCTAAGCAGGGTCGGGCCCGGTCAGGACTTGGATGGGAGACCGCCTGGGAATGCCGGGTGCTGTAGGCTTTCGCCGCTCCTTTTTGGTCCCCCCACAGCCAGCCAGCTGCGCACCTGCCGCGCTTCGGGCCGAGGGCCACGCAGCCCACGCACGCACGCGCCCCAGCCCACGCCGGGGGCCGAGCGAGGGAATCTGGGGCCCAGAGGGGATCCCCCCACGCCCCAGCAGCACACCAGCAGGCCGCCGCGCAAGGCGCCGCAACTCGCGGGCGCCCGCGCCCGCCGGTGGGGCAGCGCAGCCCCGTGGGGCGGACCCCCGGCCCCCCAGGCGCAGACCTTGGGGCCCCTGGACTGCGCATGCGCGGCCTGCCGAGCTCCGCGGTGAGGACCTGGTTCGAGGCTGGGCGGGACGGACCGCGCGCCTGGGTCCCCGAGAGCTGAGAGGGGCCGGTCCGCGCTCCGCCTGGCGGCCGGGGGGGCTGCCCGGGGGGCTGCCAGCCCCGGCGCTGGACTCTTAGGGCGCCTGGAGGCGGCCGCCAACGTCTCCGGCCATACCACCCTGAACGCGCCCGATCTCGTGGGATCTGGGAAGCTAAGCAGGGTCGGGCCCGGTCAGGACTTGGATGGGAGACCGCCTGGGAATGCCGGGTGCTGTAGGCTTTCGCCGCTCCTTTTTGGTCCCCCCACAGCCAGCCAGCTGCGCACCTGCCGCGCTTCGGGCCGAGGGCCACGCAGCCCACGCACGCACGCGCCCCAGCCCACGCCGGGGGCCGAGCGAGGGAATCTGGGGCCCAGAGGGGATCCCCCCACGCCCCAGCAGCACACCAGCAGGCCGCCGCGCAAGGCGCCGCAACTCGCGGGCGCCCACGCCCGCCGGTGGGGCAGCGCAGCCCCGTGGGGCGGACCCCCGGCCCCCCAGGCGCAGACCTTGGGGCCCCTGGACTGCGCATGCGCGGCCTGCCGAGCTCCGCGGTGAGGACCTGGTTCGAGGCTGGGCGGGACGGACCGCGCGCCTGGGTCCCCGAGAGCTGAGAGGGGCCGGTCCGCGCTCCGCCTGGCGGCCGGGGGGGCTGCCCGGGGGGCTGCCAGCCCCGGCGCTGGACTCTTAGGGCGCCTGGAGGCGGCCGCCAACGTCTCCGGCCATACCACCCTGAACGCGCCCGATCTCGTGGGATCTGGGAAGCTAAGCAGGGTCGGGCCCGGTCAGGACTTGGATGGGAGACCGCCTGGGAATGCCGGGTGCTGTAGGCTTTTGCCGCTCCTTTTTGGTCCCCCCACAGCCAGCCAGCTGCGCACCTGCCGCGCTTCGGGCCGAGGGCCACGCAGCCCACGCACGCACGCGCCCCAGCCCACGCCGGGGGCCGAGCGAGGGAATCTGGGGCCCAGAGGGGATCCCCCCACGCCCCAGCAGCACACCAGCAGGCCGCCGCGCAAGGCGCCGCAACTCGCGGGCGCCCGCGCCCGCCGGTGGGGCAGCGCAGCCCCGTGGGGCGGACCCCCGGCCCCCCAGGCGCAGACCTTGGGGCCCCTGGACTGCGCATGCGCGGCCTGCCGAGCTCCGCGGTGAGGACCTGGTTCGAGGCTGGGCGGGACGGACCGCGCGCCTGGGTCCCCGAGAGCTGAGAGGGGCCGGTCCGCGCTCCGCCTGGCGGCCGGGGGGGCTGCCCGGGGGGCTGCCAGCCCAGGCGCTGGACTCTTAGGGCGCCTGGAGGCGGCCGCCAACGTCTCCGGCCATACCACCCTGAACGCGCCCGATCTCGTGGGATCTGGGAAGCTAAGCAGGGTCGGGCCCGGTCAGGACTTGGATGGGAGACCGCCTGGGAATGCCGGGTGCTGTAGGCTTTCGCCGCTCCTTTTTGGTCCCCCCACAGCCAGCCAGCTGCGCACCTGCCGCGCTTCGGGCCGAGGGCCACGCAGCCCACGCACGCACGCGCCCCAGCCCACGCCGGGGGCCGAGCGAGGGAATCTGGGGCCCAGAGGGGATCCCCCCACGCCCCAGCAGCACACCAGCAGGCCGCCGCGCAAGGCGCCGCAACTCGCGGGCGCCCGCGCCCGCCGGTGGGGCAGCGCAGCCCCGTGGGGCGGACCCCCGGCCCCCCAGGCGCAGACCTTGGGGCCCCTGGACTGCGCATGCGCGGCCTGCCGAGCTCCGCGGTGAGGACCTGGTTCGAGGCTGGGCGGGACGGACCGCGCGCCTGGGTCCCCCAGAGCTGAGAGGGGCCGGTCCGCCTTCCGCCTGGCGGCCGGGGGGGCTGCCCGGGGGGCTGCCAGCCCCGGCGCTGGACTCTTAGGGCGCCTGGAGGCGGCCGCCAACTTCTCCGGCCATACCACCCTGAACGCGCCCGATCTCGTGGGATCTGGGAAGCTAAGCAGGGTCGGGCCCGGTCAGGACTTGGATGGGAGACCGCCTGGGAATGCCGGGTGCTGTAGGCTTTCGCCGCTCCTTTTTGGTCCCCCCACAGCCAGCCAGCTGCGCACCTGCCGCGCTTCGGGCCGAGGGCCACGCAGCCCACGCACGCACGCGCCCCAGCCCACGCCGGGGGCCGAGCGAGGGAATCTGGGGCCCAGAGGGGATCCCCCCACGCCCCAGCAGCACACCAGCAGGCCGCCGCGCAAGGCGCCGCAACTCGCGGGCGCCCGCGCCCGCCGGTGGGGCAGCGCAGCCCCGTGGGGCGGACCCCCGGCCCCCCAGGCGCAGACCTTGGGGCCCCTGGACTGCGCATGCGCGGCCTGCCGAGCTCCGCGGTGAGGACCTGGTTCGAGGCTGGGCGGGACGGACCGCGCGCCTGGGTCCCCGAGAGCTGAGAGGGGCCGGTCCGCGCTCCGCCTGGCGGCCGGGGGGGCTGCCCGGGGGGCTGCCAGCCCAGGCGCTGGACTCTTAGGGCGCCTGGAGGCGGCCGCCAACGTCTCCGGCCATACCACCCTGAACGCGCCCGATCTCGTGGGATCTGGGAAGCTAAGCAGGGTCGGGCCCGGTCAGGACTTGGATGGGAGACCGCCTGGGAATGCCGGGTGCTGTAGGCTTTTGCCGCTCCTTTTTGGTCCCCCCACAGCCAGCCAGCTGCGCACCTGCCGCGCTTCGGGCCGAGGGCCACGCAGCCCACGCACGCACGCGCCCCAGCCCACGCCGGGGCCGAGCGAGGGAATCTGGGGCCCAGAGGGGATCCCCCCACGCCCCAGCAGCACACCAGCAGGCCGCCGCGCAAGGCGCCGCAACTCGCGGGCGCCCGCGCCCGCCGGTGGGGCAGCGCAGCCCCGTGGGGCGGACCCCCGGCCCCCCAGGCGCAGACCTTGTGGCCCCTGGACTGCACATGCGCGGCCTGCCGAGCTCCGCGGTGAGGACCTGGTTCGAGGCTGGGCGGGGCGGACCGCGCGCCTGGGTCCCCGAGAGCTGAGAGGGGCCGGTCCGCGCTCCGCCTGGCGGCCGGGGGGGCTGCCCGGGGGGCTGCCAGCCCCGGCGCTGGACTCTTAGGGCGCCTGGAGGCGGCCGCCAACGTCTCCGGCCATACCACCCTGAACGCGCCCGATCTCGTGGGATCTGGGAAGCTAAGCAGGGTCGGGCCCGGTCAGGACTTGGATGGGAGACCGCCTGGGAATGCCGGGTGCTGTAGGCTTTCGCTGCTCCTTTTTGGTCCCCCCACAGCCAGCCAGCTGCGCACCTGCCGCGCTTCGGGCCGAGGGCCACGCAGCCCACGCACGCACGCGCCCCAGCCCACGCCGGGGGCCGAGCGAGGGAATCTGGGGCCCAGAGGGGATCCCCCCACGCCCCAGCAGCACACCAGCAGGCCGCCGCGCAAGGCGCCGCAACTCGCGGGCGCCCGCGCCCGCCGGTGGGGCAGCGCAGCCCCGTGGGGCGGACCCCCGGCCCCCCAGGCGCAGACCTTGGGGCCCCTGGACTGCGCATGCGCGGCCTGCCGAGCTCCGCGGTGAGGACCTGGTTCGAGGCTGGGCGGGACGGACCGCGCGCCTGGGTCCCCGAGAGCTGAGAGGGGCCGGTCCGCGCTCCGCCTGGCGGCCTGGGGGGCTGCCCGGGGGGCTGCCAGCCCCGGCGCTGGACTCTTAGGGCGCCTGGAGGCGGCCGCCAACGTCTCCGGCCATACCACCCTGAACGCGCCCGATCTCGTGGGATCTGGGAAGCTAAGCAGGGTCGGGCCCGGTCAGGACTTGGATGGGAGACCGCCTGGGAATGCCGGGTGCTGTAGGCATTCGCCGCTCCTTTTTGGTCCCCCCACAGCCAGCCAGCTGCGCACCTGCCGCGCTTCGGGCCGAGGGCCACGCAGCCCACGCACGCACGCGCCCCAGCCCACGCCGGGGGCCGAGCGAGGGAATCTGGGGCCCAGAGGGGATCCCCCCACGCCCCAGCAGCACACCAGCAGGCCGCCGCGCAAGGCGCCGCAACTCGCGGGCGCCCGCGCCCGCCGGTGGGGCAGCGCAGCCCCGTGGGGCGGACCCCCGGCCCCCCAGGCGCAGACCTTGGGGCCCCTGGACTGCGCATGCGCGGCCTGCCGAGCTCCGCGGTGAGGACCTGGTTCGAGGCTGGGCGGGACGGACCGCGCGCCTGGGTCCCCCAGAGCTGAGAGGGGCCGGTCCGCCTTCCGCCTGGCGGCCGGGGGGGCTGCCCGGGGGGCTGCCAGCCCCGGCGCTGGACTCTTAGGGCGCCTGGAGGCGGCCGCCAACGTCTCCGGCCATACCACCCTGAACGCGCCCGATCTCGTGGGATCTGGGAAGCTAAGCAGGGTCGGGCCCGGTCAGGACTTGGATGGGAGACCGCCTGGGAATGCCGGGTGCTGTAGGCTTTCGCCGCTCCTTTTTGGTCCCCCCACAGCCAGCCAGCTGCGCACCTGCCGCGCTTCGGGCCGAGGGCCACGCAGCCCACGCACGCACGCGCCCCAGCCCACGCCGGGGGCCGAGCGAGGGAATCTGGGGCCCAGAGGGGATCCCCCCACGCCCCAGCAGCACACCAGCAGGCCGCCGCGCAAGGCGCCGCAACTCGCGGGCGCCCGCGCCCGCCGGTGGGGCAGCGCAGCCCCGTGGGGCGGACCCCCGGCCCCCCAGGCGCAGACCTTGGGGCCCCTGGACTGCGCATGCGCGGCCTGCCGAGCTCCGCGGTGAGGACCTGGTTCGAGGCTGGGCGGGACGGACCGCGCGCCTGGGTCCCCGAGAGCTGAGAGGGGCCGGTCCGCGCTCCGCCTGGCGGCCGGGGGGGCTGCCCGGGGGGCTGCCAGCCCAGGCGCTGGACTCTTAGGGCGCCTGGAGGCGGCCGCCAACGTCTCCGGCCATACCACCCTGAACGCGCCCGATCTCGTGGGATCTGGGAAGCTAAGCAGGGTCGGGCCCGGTCAGGACTTGGATGGGAGACCGCCTGGGAATGCCGGGTGCTGTAGTCTTTCGCCGCTCCTTTTTGGTCCCCCCACAGCCAGCCAGCTGCGCACCTGCCGCGCTTCGGGCCGAGGGCCACGCAGCCCACGCACGCACGCGCCCCAGCCCACGCCGGGGGCCGAGCGAGGGAATCTGGGGCCCAGAGGGGATCCCCCCACGCCCCAGCAGCACACCAGCAGGCCGCCGCGCAAGGCGCCGCAACTCGCGGGCGCCCGCGCCCGCCGGTGGGGCAGCGCAGCCCCGTGGGGCGGACCCCCGGCCCCCCAGGCGCAGACCTTGGGGCCCCTGGACTGCGCATGCGCGGCCTGCCGAGCTCCGCGGTGAGGACCTGGTTCGAGGCTGGGCGGGACGGACCGCGCGCCTGGGTCCCCGAGAGCTGAGAGGGGCCGGTCCGCGCTCCGCCTGGCGGCCTGGGGGGCTGCCCGGGGGGCTGCCAGCCCCGGCGCTGGACTCTTAGGGCGCCTGGAGGCGGCCGCCAACGTCTCCGGCCATACCACCCTGAACGCGCCCGATCTCGTGGGATCTGGGAAGCTAAGCAGGGTCGGGCCCGGTCAGGACTTGGATGGGAGACCGCCTGGGAATGCCGGGTGCTGTAGGCTTTCGCCGCTCCTTTTTGGTCCCCCCACAGCCAGCCAGCTGCGCACCTGCCGCGCTTCGGGCCGAGGGCCACGCAGCCCACGCACGCACGCGCCCCAGCCCACGCCGGGGGCCGAGCGAGGGAATCTGGGGCCCAGAGGGGATCCCCCCACGCCCCAGCAGCACACCAGCAGGCCGCCGCGCAAGGCGCCGCAACTCGCGGGCGCCCGCGCCCGCCGGTGGGGCAGCGCAGCCCCGTGGGGCGGACCCCCGGCCCCCCAGGCGCAGACCTTGGGGCCCCTGGACTGCGCATGCGCGGCCTGCCGAGCTCCGCGGTGAGGACCTGGTTCGAGGCTGGGCGGGACGGACCGCGCGCCTGGGTCCCCGAGAGCTGAGAGGGGCCGGTCCGCGCTCCGCCTGGCGGCCGGGGGGGCTGCCCGGGGGGCTGCCAGCCCCGGCGCTGGACTCTTAGGGCGCCTGGAGGCGGCCGCCAACGTCTCCGGCCATACCACCCTGAACGCGCCCGATCTCGTGGGATCTGGGAAGCTAAGCAGGGTCGGGCCCGGTCAGGACTTGGATGGGAGACCGCCTGGGAATGCCGGGTGCTGTAGGCTTTCGCCGCTCCTTTTTGGTCCCCCCACAGCCAGCCAGCTGCGCACCTGCCGCGCTTCGGGCCGAGGGCCACGCAGCCCACGCACGCACGCGCCCCAGCCCACGCCGGGGGCCGAGCGAGGGAATCTGGGGCCCAGAGGGGATCCCCCCACGCCCCAGCAGCACACCAGCAGGCCGCCGCGCAAGGCGCCGCAACTCGCGGGCGCCCGCGCCCGCCGGTGGGGCAGCGCAGCCCCGTGGGGCGGACCCCCGGCCCCCCAGGCGCAGACCTTGGGGCCCCTGGACTGCGCATGCGCGGCCTGCCGAGCTCCGCGGTGAGGACCTGGTTCGAGGCTGGGCGGGACGGACCGCGCGCCTGGGTCCCCCAGAGCTGAGAGGGGCCGGTCCGCCTTCCGCCTGGCGGCCGGGGGGGCTGCCCGGGGGGCTGCCAGCCCCGGCGCTGGACTCTTAGGGCGCCTGGAGGCGGCCGCCAACTTCTCCGGCCATACCACCCTGAACGCGCCCGATCTCGTGGGATCTGGGAAGCTAAGCAGGGTCGGGCCCGGTCAGGACTTGGATGGGAGACCGCCTGGGAATGCCGGGTGCTGTAGGCTTTCGCCGCTCCTTTTTGGTCCCCCCACAGCCAGCCAGCTGCGCACCTGCCGCGCTTCGGGCCGAGGGCCACGCAGCCCACGCACGCACGCGCCCCAGCCCACGCCGGGGGCCGAGCGAGGGAATCTGGGGCCCAGAGGGGATCCCCCCACGCCCCAGCAGCACACCAGCAGGCCGCCGCGCAAGGCGCCGCAACTCGCGGGCGCCCGCGCCCGCCGGTGGGGCAGCGCAGCCCCGTGGGGCGGACCCCCGGCCCCCCAGGCGCAGACCTTGGGGCCCCTGGACTGCGCATGCGCGGCCTGCCGAGCTCCGCGGTGAGGACCTGGTTCGAGGCTGGGCGGGACGGACCGCGCGCCTGGGTCCCCGAGAGCTGAGAGGGGCCGGTCCGCGCTCCGCCTTGCGGCCGGGGGGGCTGCCCGGGGGGCTGCCAGCCCAGGCGCTGGACTCTTAGGGCGCCTGGAGGCGGCCGCCAACGTCTCCGGCCATACCACCCTGAACGCGCCCGATCTCGTGGGATCTGGGAAGCTAAGCAGGGTCGGGCCCGGTCAGGACTTGGATGGGAGACCGCCTGGGAATGCCGGGTGCTGTAGGCTTTTGCCGCTCCTTTTTGGTCCCCCCACAGCCAGCCAGCTGCGCACCTGCCGCGCTTCGGGCCGAGGGCCACGCAGCCCACGCACGCACGCGCCCCAGCCCACGCCGGGGGCCGAGCGAGGGAATCTGGGGCCCAGAGGGGATCCCCCCACGCCCCAGCAGCACACCAGCAGGCCGCCGCGCAAGGCGCCGCAACTCGCGGGCGCCCGCGCCCGCCGGTGGGGCAGCGCAGCCCCGTGGGGCGGACCCCCGGCCCCCCAGGCGCAGACCTTGTGGCCCCTGGACTGCACATGCGCGGCCTGCCGAGCTCCGCGGTGAGGACCTGGTTCGAGGCTGGGCGGGGCGGACCGCGCGCCTGGGTCCCCGAGAGCTGAGAGGGGCCGGTCCGCGCTCCGCCTGGCGGCCGGGGGGGCTGCCCGGGGGGCTGCCAGCCCCGGCGCTGGACTCTTAGGGCGCCTGGAGGCGGCCGCCAACGTCTCCGGCCATACCACCCTGAACGCGCCCGATCTCGTGGGATCTGGGAAGCTAAGCAGGGTCGGGCCCGGTCAGGACTTGGATGGGAGACCGCCTGGGAATGCCGGGTGCTGTAGGCTTTCGCCGCTCCTTTTTGGTCCCCCCACAGCCAGCCAGCTGCGCACCTGCCGCGCTTCGGGCCGAGGGCCACGCAGCCCACGCACGCACGCGCCCCAGCCCACGCCGGGGGCCGAGCGAGGGAATCTGGGGCCCAGAGGGGATCCCCCCACGCCCCAGCAGCACACCAGCAGGCCGCCGCGCAAGGCGCCGCAACTCGCGGGCGCCCGCGCCCGCCGGTGGGGCAGCGCAGCCCCGTGGGGCGGACCCCCGGCCCCCCAGGCGCAGACCTTGGGGCCCCTGGACTGCGCATGCGCGGCCTGCCGAGCTCCGCGGTGAGGACCTGGTTCGAGGCTGGGCGGGACGGACCGCGCGCCTGGGTCCCCCAGAGCTGAGAGGGGCCGGTCCGCCTTCCGCCTGGCGGCCGGGGGGGCTGCCCGGGGGGCTGCCAGCCCCGGCGCTGGACTCTTAGGGCGCCTGGAGGCGGCCGCCAACGTCTCCGGCCATACCACCCTGAACGCGCCCGATCTCGTGGGATCTGGGAAGCTAAGCAGGGTCGGGCCCGGTCAGGACTTGGATGGGAGACCGCCTGGGAATGCCGGGTGCTGTAGGCTTTCGCCGCTCCTTTTTGGTCCCCCCACAGCCAGCCAGCTGCGCACCTGCCGCGCTTCGGGCCGAGGGCCACGCAGCCCACGCACGCACGCGCCCCAGCCCACGCCGGGGGCCGAGCGAGGGAATCTGGGGCCCAGAGGGGATCCCCCCACGCCCCAGCAGCACACCAGCAGGCCGCCGCGCAAGGCGCCGCAACTCGCGGGCGCCCGCGCCCGCCGGTGGGGCAGCGCAGCCCCGTGGGGCGGACCCCCGGCCCCCCAGGCGCAGACCTTGGGGCCCCTGGACTGCGCATGCGCGGCCTGCCGAGCTCCGCGGTGAGGACCTGGTTCGAGGCTGGGCGGGACGGACCGCGCGCCTGGGTCCCCGAGAGCTGAGAGGGGCCGGTCCGCGCTCCGCCTGGCGGCCGGGGGGGCTGCCCGGGGGGCTGCCAGCCCCGGCGCTGGACTCTTAGGGCGCCTGGAGGCGGCCGCCAACGTCTCCGGCCATACCACCCTGAACGCGCCCGATCTCGTGGGATCTGGGAAGCTAAGCAGGGTCGGGCCCGGTCAGGACTTGGATGGGAGACCGCCTGGGAATGCCGGGTGCTGTAGGCTTTCGCCGCTCCTTTTTGGTCCCCCCACAGCCAGCCAGCTGCGCACCTGCCGCGCTTCGGGCCGAGGGCCACGCAGCCCACGCACGCACGCGCCCCAGCCCACGCCGGGGGCCGAGCGAGGGAATCTGGGGCCCAGAGGGGATCCCCCCACGCCCCAGCAGCACACCAGCAGGCCGCCGCGCAAGGCGCCGCAACTCGCGGGCGCCCGCGCCCGCCGGTGGGGCAGCGCAGCCCCGTGGGGCGGACCCCCGGCCCCCCAGGCGCAGACCTTGGGGCCCCTGGACTGCGCATGCGCGGCCTGCCGAGCTCCGCGGTGAGGACCTGGTTCGAGGCTGGGCGGGACGGACCGCGCGCCTGGGTCCCCGAGAGCTGAGAGGGGCCGGTCCGCGCTCCGCCTGGCGGCCGGGGGGGCTGCCCGGGGGGCTGCCAGCCCCGGCGCTGGACTCTTAGGGCGCCTGGAGGCGGCCGCCAACGTCTCCGGCCATACCACCCTGAACGCGCCCGATCTCGTGGGATCTGGGAAGCTAAGCAGGGTCGGGCCCGGTCAGGACTTGGATGGGAGACCGCCTGGGAATGCCGGGTGCTGTAGGCTTTCGCCGCTCCTTTTTGGTCCCCCCACAGCCAGCCAGCTGCGCACCTGCCGCGCTTCGGGCCGAGGGCCACGCAGCCCACGCACGCACGCGCCCCAGCCCACGCCGGGGGCCGAGCGAGGGAATCTGGGGCCCAGAGGGGATCCCCCCACGCCCCAGCAGCACACCAGCAGGCCGCCGCGCAAGGCGCCGCAACTCGCGGGCGCCCGCGCCCGCCGGTGGGGCAGCGCAGCCCCGTGGGGCGGACCCCCGGCCCCCCAGGCGCAGACCTTGGGGC
The DNA here is from genome assembly GCA_037176705.1 of Molossus alvarezi. Classification (NCBI taxonomy): domain Eukaryota; kingdom Metazoa; phylum Chordata; class Mammalia; order Chiroptera; family Molossidae; genus Molossus; species Molossus alvarezi. The sequence continues at coordinate 75,659 of JBAWUJ010000158.1, forward strand.
CCCTGGACTGCGCATGCGCGGCCTGCCGAGCTCCGCGGTGAGGACCTGGTTCGAGGCTGGGCGGGACGGACCGCGCGCCTGGGTCCCCGAGAGCTGAGAGGGGCCGGTCCGCGCTCCGCCTGGCGGCCGGGGGGGCTGCCCGGGGGGCTGCCAGCCCCGGCGCTGGACTCTTAGGGCGCCTGGAGGCGGCCGCCAACGTCTCCGGCCATACCACCCTGAACGCGCCCGATCTCGTGGGATCTGGGAAGCTAAGCAGGGTCGGGCCCGGTCAGGACTTGGATGGGAGACCGCCTGGGAATGCCGGGTGCTGTAGGCTTTCGCCGCTCCTTTTTGGTCCCCCCACAGCCAGCCAGCTGCGCACCTGCCGCGCTTCGGGCCGAGGGCCACGCAGCCCACGCACGCACGCGCCCCAGCCCACGCCGGGGGCCGAGCGAGGGAATCTGGGGCCCAGAGGGGATCCCCCCACGCCCCAGCAGCACACCAGCAGGCCGCCGCGCAAGGCGCCGCAACTCGCGGGCGCCCGCGCCCGCCGGTGGGGCAGCGCAGCCCCGTGGGGCGGACCCCCGGCCCCCCAGGCGCAGACCTTGGGGCCCCTGGACTGCGCATGCGCGGCCTGCCGAGCTCCGCGGTGAGGACCTGGTTCGAGGCTGGGCGGGACGGACCGCGCGCCTGGGTCCCCGAGAGCTGAGAGGGGCCGGTCCGCGCTCCGCCTGGCGGCCGGGGGGGCTGCCCGGGGGGCTGCCAGCCCCGGCGCTGGACTCTTAGGGCGCCTGGAGGCGGCCGCCAACGTCTCCGGCCATACCACCCTGAACGCGCCCGATCTCGTGGGATCTGGGAAGCTAAGCAGGGTCGGGCCCGGTCAGGACTTGGATGGGAGACCGCCTGGGAATGCCGGGTGCTGTAGGCTTTCGCCGCTCCTTTTTGGTCCCCCCACAGCCAGCCAGCTGCGCACCTGCCGCGCTTCGGGCCGAGGGCCACGCAGCCCACGCACGCACGCGCCCCAGCCCACGCCGGGGGCCGAGCGAGGGAATCTGGGGCCCAGAGGGGATCCCCCCACGCCCCAGCAGCACACCAGCAGGCCGCCGCGCAAGGCGCCGCAACTCGCGGGCGCCCGCGCCCGCCGGTGGGGCAGCGCAGCCCCGTGGGGCGGACCCCCGGCCCCCCAGGCGCAGACCTTGGGGCCCCTGGACTGCGCATGCGCGGCCTGCCGAGCTCCGCGGTGAGGACCTGGTTCGAGGCTGGGCGGGACGGACCGCGCGCCTGGGTCCCCGAGAGCTGAGAGGGGCCGGTCCGCGCTCCGCCTGGCGGCCGGGGGGGCTGCCCGGGGGGCTGCCAGCCCCGGCGCTGGACTCTTAGGGCGCCTGGAGGCGGCCGCCAACGTCTCCGGCCATACCACCCTGAACGCGCCCGATCTCGTGGGATCTGGGAAGCTAAGCAGGGTCGGGCCCGGTCAGGACTTGGATGGGAGACCGCCTGGGAATGCCGGGTGCTGTAGGCTTTTGCCGCTCCTTTTTGGTCCCCCCACAGCCAGCCAGCTGCGCACCTGCCGCGCTTCGGGCCGAGGGCCACGCAGCCCACGCACGCACGCGCCCCAGCCCACGCCGGGGGCCGAGCGAGGGAATCTGGGGCCCAGAGGGGATCCCCCCACGCCCCAGCAGCACACCAGCAGGCCGCCGCGCAAGGCGCCGCAACTCGCGGGCGCCCGCGCCCGCCGGTGGGGCAGCGCAGCCCCGTGGGGCGGACCCCCGGCCCCCCAGGCGCAGACCTTGGGGCCCCTGGACTGCGCATGCGCGGCCTGCCGAGCTCCGCGGTGAGGACCTGGTTCGAGGCTGGGCGGGACGGACCGCGCGCCTGGGTCCCCGAGAGCTGAGAGGGGCCGGTCCGCGCTCCGCCTTGCGGCCGGGGGGGCTGCCCGGGGGGCTGCCAGCCCAGGCGCTGGACTCTTAGGGCGCCTGGAGGCGGCCGCCAACGTCTCCGGCCATACCACCCTGAACGCGCCCGATCTCGTGGGATCTGGGAAGCTAAGCAGGGTCGGGCCCGGTCAGGACTTGGATGGGAGACCGCCTGGGAATGCCGGGTGCTGTAGGCTTTTGCCGCTCCTTTTTGGTCCCCCCACAGCCAGCCAGCTGCGCACCTGCCGCGCTTCGGGCCGAGGGCCACGCAGCCCACGCACGCACGCGCCCCAGCCCACGCCGGGGGCCGAGCGAGGGAATCTGGGGCCCAGAGGGGATCCCCCCACGCCCCAGCAGCACACCAGCAGGCCGCCGCGCAAGGCGCCGCAACTCGCGGGCGCCCGCGCCCGCCGGTGGGGCAGCGCAGCCCCGTGGGGCGGACCCCCGGCCCCCCAGGCGCAGACCTTGTGGCCCCTGGACTGCACATGCGCGGCCTGCCGAGCTCCGCGGTGAGGACCTGGTTCGAGGCTGGGCGGGGCGGACCGCGCGCCTGGGTCCCCGAGAGCTGAGAGGGGCCGGTCCGCGCTCCGCCTGGCGGCCGGGGGGGCTGCCCGGGGGGCTGCCAGCCCCGGCGCTGGACTCTTAGGGCGCCTGGAGGCGGCCGCCAACGTCTCCGGCCATACCACCCTGAACGCGCCCGATCTCGTGGGATCTGGGAAGCTAAGCAGGGTCGGGCCCGGTCAGGACTTGGATGGGAGACCGCCTGGGAATGCCGGGTGCTGTAGGCTTTCGCCGCTCCTTTTTGGTCCCCCCACAGCCAGCCAGCTGCGCACCTGCCGCGCTTCGGGCCGAGGGCCACGCAGCCCACGCACGCACGCGCCCCAGCCCACGCCGGGGGCCGAGCGAGGGAATCTGGGGCCCAGAGGGGATCCCCCCACGCCCCAGCAGCACACCAGCAGGCCGCCGCGCAAGGCGCCGCAACTCGCGGGCGCCCGCGCCCGCCGGTGGGGCAGCGCAGCCCCGTGGGGCGGACCCCCGGCCCCCCAGGCGCAGACCTTGGGGCCCCTGGACTGCGCATGCGCGGCCTGCCGAGCTCCGCGGTGAGGACCTGGTTCGAGGCTGGGCGGGACGGACCGCGCGCCTGGGTCCCCCAGAGCTGAGAGGGGCCGGTCCGCGCTCCGCCTTGCGGCCGGGGGGGCTGCCCGGGGGGCTGCCAGCCCAGGCGCTGGACTCTTAGGGCGCCTGGAGGCGGCCGCCAACGTCTCCGGCCATACCACCCTGAACGCGCCCGATCTCGTGGGATCTGGGAAGCTAAGCAGGGTCGGGCCCGGTCAGGACTTGGATGGGAGACCGCCTGGGAATGCCGGGTGCTGTAGGCTTTTGCCGCTCCTTTTTGGTCCCCCCACAGCCAGCCAGCTGCGCACCTGCCGCGCTTCGGGCCGAGGGCCACGCAGCCCACGCACGCACGCGCCCCAGCCCACGCCGGGGGCCGAGCGAGGGAATCTGGGGCCCAGAGGGGATCCCCCCACGCCCCAGCAGCACACCAGCAGGCCGCCGCGCAAGGCGCCGCAACTCGCGGGCGCCCGCGCCCGCCGGTGGGGCAGCGCAGCCCCGTGGGGCGGACCCCCGGCCCCCCAGGCGCAGACCTTGTGGCCCCTGGACTGCACATGCGCGGCCTGCCGAGCTCCGCGGTGAGGACCTGGTTCGAGGCTGGGCGGGGCGGACCGCGCGCCTGGGTCCCCGAGAGCTGAGAGGGGCCGGTCCGCGCTCCGCCTGGCGGCCGGGGGGGCTGCCCGGGGGGCTGCCAGCCCCGGCGCTGGACTCTTAGGGCGCCTGGAGGCGGCCGCCAACGTCTCCGGCCATACCACCCTGAACGCGCCCGATCTCGTGGGATCTGGGAAGCTAAGCAGGGTCGGGCCCGGTCAGGACTTGGATGGGAGACCGCCTGGGAATGCCGGGTGCTGTAGGCTTTCGCCGCTCCTTTTTGGTCCCCCCACAGCCAGCCAGCTGCGCACCTGCCGCGCTTCGGGCCGAGGGCCACGCAGCCCACGCACGCACGCGCCCCAGCCCACGCCGGGGGCCGAGCGAGGGAATCTGGGGCCCAGAGGGGATCCCCCCACGCCCCAGCAGCACACCAGCAGGCCGCCGCGCAAGGCGCCGCAACTCGCGGGCGCCCGCGCCCGCCGGTGGGGCAGCGCAGCCCCGTGGGGCGGACCCCCGGCCCCCCAGGCGCAGACCTTGGGGCCCCTGGACTGCGCATGCGCGGCCTGCCGAGCTCCGCGGTGAGGACCTGGTTCGAGGCTGGGCGGGACGGACCGCGCGCCTGGGTCCCCCAGAGCTGAGAGGGGCCGGTCCGCCTTCCGCCTGGCGGCCGGGGGGGCTGCCCGGGGGGCTGCCAGCCCCGGCGCTGGACTCTTAGGGCGCCTGGAGGCGGCCGCCAACGTCTCCGGCCATACCACCCTGAACGCGCCCGATCTCGTGGGATCTGGGAAGCTAAGCAGGGTCGGGCCCGGTCAGGACTTGGATGGGAGACCGCCTGGGAATGCCGGGTGCTGTAGGCTTTCGCCGCTCCTTTTTGGTCCCCCCACAGCCAGCCAGCTGCGCACCTGCCGCGCTTCGGGCCGAGGGCCACGCAGCCCACGCACGCACGCGCCCCAGCCCACGCCGGGGGCCGAGCGAGGGAATCTGGGGCCCAGAGGGGATCCCCCCACGCCCCAGCAGCACACCAGCAGGCCGCCGCGCAAGGCGCCGCAACTCGCGGGCGCCCGCGCCCGCCGGTGGGGCAGCGCAGCCCCGTGGGGCGGACCCCCGGCCCCCCAGGCGCAGACCTTGGGGCCCCTGGACTGCGCATGCGCGGCCTGCCGAGCTCCGCGGTGAGGACCTGGTTCGAGGCTGGGCGGGACGGACCGCGCGCCTGGGTCCCCGAGAGCTGAGAGGGGCCGGTCCGCGCTCCGCCTGGCGGCCGGGGGGGCTGCCCGGGGGGCTGCCAGCCCCGGCGCTGGACTCTTAGGGCGCCTGGAGGCGGCCGCCAACGTCTCCGGCCATACCACCCTGAACGCGCCCGATCTCGTGGGATCTGGGAAGCTAAGCAGGGTCGGGCCCGGTCAGGACTTGGATGGGAGACCGCCTGGGAATGCCGGGTGCTGTAGGCTTTCGCCGCTCCTTTTTGGTCCCCCCACAGCCAGCCAGCTGCGCACCTGCCGCGCTTCGGGCCGAGGGCCACGCAGCCCACGCACGCACGCGCCCCAGCCCACGCCGGGGGCCGAGCGAGGGAATCTGGGGCCCAGAGGGGATCCCCCCACGCCCCAGCAGCACACCAGCAGGCCGCCGCGCAAGGCGCCGCAACTCGCGGGCGCCCGCGCCCGCCGGTGGGGCAGCGCAGCCCCGTGGGGCGGACCCCCGGCCCCCCAGGCGCAGACCTTGGGGCCCCTGGACTGCGCATGCGCGGCCTGCCGAGCTCCGCGGTGAGGACCTGGTTCGAGGCTGGGCGGGACGGACCGCGCGCCTGGGTCCCCGAGAGCTGAGAGGGGCCGGTCCGCGCTCCGCCTGGCGGCCGGGGGGGCTGCCCGGGGGGCTGCCAGCCCCGGCGCTGGACTCTTAGGGCGCCTGGAGGCGGCCGCCAACGTCTCCGGCCATACCACCCTGAACGCGCCCGATCTCGTGGGATCTGGGAAGCTAAGCAGGGTCGGGCCCGGTCAGGACTTGGATGGGAGACCGCCTGGGAATGCCGGGTGCTGTAGGCTTTCGCCGCTCCTTTTTGGTCCCCCCACAGCCAGCCAGCTGCGCACCTGCCGCGCTTCGGGCCGAGGGCCACGCAGCCCACGCACGCACGCGCCCCAGCCCACGCCGGGGGCCGAGCGAGGGAATCTGGGGCCCAGAGGGGATCCCCCCACGCCCCAGCAGCACACCAGCAGGCCGCCGCGCAAGGCGCCGCAACTCGCGGGCGCCCGCGCCCGCCGGTGGGGCAGCGCAGCCCCGTGGGGCGGACCCCCGGCCCCCCAGGCGCAGACCTTGGGGCCCCTGGACTGCGCATGCGCGGCCTGCCGAGCTCCGCGGTGAGGACCTGGTTCGAGGCTGGGCGGGACGGACCGCGCGCCTGGGTCCCCGAGAGCTGAGAGGGGCCGGTCCGCGCTCCGCCTGGCGGCCGGGGGGGCTGCCCGGGGGGCTGCCAGCCCCGGCGCTGGACTCTTAGGGCGCCTGGAGGCGGCCGCCAACGTCTCCGGCCATACCACCCTGAACGCGCCCGATCTCGTGGGATCTGGGAAGCTAAGCAGGGTCGGGCCCGGTCAGGACTTGGATGGGAGACCGCCTGGGAATGCCGGGTGCTGTAGGCTTTCGCCGCTCCTTTTTGGTCCCCCCACAGCCAGCCAGCTGCGCACCTGCCGCGCTTCGGGCCGAGGGCCACGCAGCCCACGCACGCACGCGCCCCAGCCCACGCCGGGGGCCGAGCGAGGGAATCTGGGGCCCAGAGGGGATCCCCCCACGCCCCAGCAGCACACCAGCAGGCCGCCGCGCAAGGCGCCGCAACTCGCGGGCGCCCGCGCCCGCCGGTGGGGCAGCGCAGCCCCGTGGGGCGGACCCCCGGCCCCCCAGGCGCAGACCTTGGGGCCCCTGGACTGCGCATGCGCGGCCTGCCGAGCTCCGCGGTGAGGACCTGGTTCGAGGCTGGGCGGGACGGACCGCGCGCCTGGGTCCCCGAGAGCTGAGAGGGGCCGGTCCGCGCTCCGCCTGGCGGCCGGGGGGGCTGCCCGGGGGGCTGCCAGCCCCGGCGCTGGACTCTTAGGGCGCCTGGAGGCGGCCGCCAACGTCTCCGGCCATACCACCCTGAACGCGCCCGATCTCGTGGGATCTGGGAAGCTAAGCAGGGTCGGGCCCGGTCAGGACTTGGATGGGAGACCGCCTGGGAATGCCGGGTGCTGTAGGCTTTGGCCGCTCCTTTTTGGTCCCCCCACAGCCAGCCAGCTGCGCACCTGCCGCGCTTCGGGCCGAGGGCCACGCAGCCCACGCACGCACGCGCCCCAGCCCACGCCGGGGGCCGAGCGAGGGAATCTGGGGCCCAGAGGGGATCCCCCCACGCCCCAGCAGCACACCAGCAGGCCGCCGCGCAAGGCGCCGCAACTCGCGGGCGCCCGCGCCCGCCGGTGGGGCAGCGCAGCCCCGTGGGGCGGACCCCCGGCCCCCCAGGCGCAGACCTTGGGGCCCCTGGACTGCGCATGCGCGGCCTGCCGAGCTCCGCGGTGAGGACCTGGTTCGAGGCTGGGCGGGACGGACCGCGCGCCTGGGTCCCCGAGAGCTGAGAGGGGCCGGTCCGCGCTCCGCCTGGCGGCCTGGGGGGCTGCCCGGGGGGCTGCCAGCCCCGGCGCTGGACTCTTAGGGCGCCTGGAGGCGGCCGCCAACGTCTCCGGCCATACCACCCTGAACGCGCCCGATCTCGTGGGATCTGGGAAGCTAAGCAGGGTCGGGCCCGGTCAGGACTTGGATGGGAGACCGCCTGGGAATGCCGGGTGCTGTAGGCTTTCGCCGCTCCTTTTTGGTCCCCCCACAGCCAGCCAGCTGCGCACCTGCCGCGCTTCGGGCCGAGGGCCACGCAGCCCACGCACGCACGCGCCCCAGCCCACGCCGGGGGCCGAGCGAGGGAATCTGGGGCCCAGAGGGGATCCCCCCACGCCCCAGCAGCACACCAGCAGGCCGCCGCGCAAGGCGCCGCAACTCGCGGGCGCCCGCGCCCGCCGGTGGGGCAGCGCAGCCCCGTGGGGCGGACCCCCGGCCCCCCAGGCGCAGACCTTGGGGCCCCTGGACTGCGCATGCGCGGCCTGCCGAGCTCCGCGGTGAGGACCTGGTTCGAGGCTGGGCGGGACGGACCGCGCGCCTGGGTCCCCCAGAGCTGAGAGGGGCCGGTCCGCCTTCCGCCTGGCGGCCGGGGGGGCTGCCCGGGGGGCTGCCAGCCCCGGCGCTGGACTCTTAGGGCGCCTGGAGGCGGCCGCCAACTTCTCCGGCCATACCACCCTGAACGCGCCCGATCTCGTGGGATCTGGGAAGCTAAGCAGGGTCGGGCCCGGTCAGGACTTGGATGGGAGACCGCCTGGGAATGCCGGGTGCTGTAGGCTTTCGCCGCTCCTTTTTGGTCCCCCCACAGCCAGCCAGCTGCGCACCTGCCGCGCTTCGGGCCGAGGGCCACGCAGCCCACGCACGCACGCGCCCCAGCCCACGCCGGGGGCCGAGCGAGGGAATCTGGGGCCCAGAGGGGATCCCCCCACGCCCCAGCAGCACACCAGCAGGCCGCCGCGCAAGGCGCCGCAACTCGCGGGCGCCCGCGCCCGCCGGTGGGGCAGCGCAGCCCCGTGGGGCGGACCCCCGGCCCCCCAGGCGCAGACCTTGGGGCCCCTGGACTGCGCATGCGCGGCCTGCCGAGCTCCGCGGTGAGGACCTGGTTCGAGGCTGGGCGGGACGGACCGCGCGCCTGGGTCCCCGAGAGCTGAGAGGGGCCGGTCCGCGCTCCGCCTGGCGGCCGGGGGGGCTGCCCGGGGGGCTGCCAGCCCAGGCGCTGGACTCTTAGGGCGCCTGGAGGCGGCCGCCAACGTCTCCGGCCATACCACCCTGAACGCGCCCGATCTCGTGGGATCTGGGAAGCTAAGCAGGGTCGGGCCCGGTCAGGACTTGGATGGGAGACCGCCTGGGAATGCCGGGTGCTGTAGGCTTTTGCCGCTCCTTTTTGGTCCCCCCACAGCCAGCCAGCTGCGCACCTGCCGCGCTTCGGGCCGAGGGCCACGCAGCCCACGCACGCACGCGCCCCAGCCCACGCCGGGGCCGAGCGAGGGAATCTGGGGCCCAGAGGGGATCCCCCCACGCCCCAGCAGCACACCAGCAGGCCGCCGCGCAAGGCGCCGCAACTCGCGGGCGCCCGCGCCCGCCGGTGGGGCAGCGCAGCCCCGTGGGGCGGACCCCCGGCCCCCCAGGCGCAGACCTTGTGGCCCCTGGACTGCACATGCGCGGCCTGCCGAGCTCCGCGGTGAGGACCTGGTTCGAGGCTGGGCGGGGCGGACCGCGCGCCTGGGTCCCCGAGAGCTGAGAGGGGCCGGTCCGCGCTCCGCCTGGCGGCCGGGGGGGCTGCCCGGGGGGCTGCCAGCCCCGGCGCTGGACTCTTAGGGCGCCTGGAGGCGGCCGCCAACGTCTCCGGCCATACCACCCTGAACGCGCCCGATCTCGTGGGATCTGGGAAGCTAAGCAGGGTCGGGCCCGGTCAGGACTTGGATGGGAGACCGCCTGGGAATGCCGGGTGCTGTAGGCTTTCGCCGCTCCTTTTTGGTCCCCCCACAGCCAGCCAGCTGCGCACCTGCCGCGCTTCGGGCCGAGGGCCACGCAGCCCACGCACGCACGCGCCCCAGCCCACGCCGGGGGCCGAGCGAGGGAATCTGGGGCCCAGAGGGGATCCCCCCACGCCCCAGCAGCACACCAGCAGGCCGCCGCGCAAGGCGCCGCAACTCGCGGGCGCCCGCGCCCGCCGGTGGGGCAGCGCAGCCCCGTGGGGCGGACCCCCGGCCCCCCAGGCGCAGACCTTGGGGCCCCTGGACTGCGCATGCGCGGCCTGCCGAGCTCCGCGGTGAGGACCTGGTTCGAGGCTGGGCGGGACGGACCGCGCGCCTGGGTCCCCGAGAGCTGAGAGGGGCCGGTCCGCGCTCCGCCTGGCGGCCGGGGGGGCTGCCCGGGGGGCTGCCAGCCCCGGCGCTGGACTCTTAGGGCGCCTGGAGGCGGCCGCCAACGTCTCCGGCCATACCACCCTGAACGCGCCCGATCTCGTGGGATCTGGGAAGCTAAGCAGGGTCGGGCCCGGTCAGGACTTGGATGGGAGACCGCCTGGGAATGCCGGGTGCTGTAGGCTTTTGCCGCTCCTTTTTGGTCCCCCCACAGCCAGCCAGCTGCGCACCTGCCGCGCTTCGGGCCGAGGGCCACGCAGCCCACGCACGCACGCGCCCCAGCCCACGCCGGGGGCCGAGCGAGGGAATCTGGGGCCCAGAGGGGATCCCCCCACGCCCCAGCAGCACACCAGCAGGCCGCCGCTCAAGGCGCCGCAACTCGCGGGCGCCCGCGCCCGCCGGTGGGGCAGCGCAGCCCCGTGGGGCGGACCCCCGGCCCCCCAGGCGCAGACCTTGGGGCCCCTGGACTGCGCATGCGCGGCCTGCCGAGCTCCGCGGTGAGGACCTGGTTCGAGGCTGGGCGGGACGGACCGCGCGCCTGGGTCCCCGAGAGCTGAGAGGGGCCGGTCCGCGCTCCGCCTGGCGGCCGGGGGGGCTGCCCGGGGGGCTGCCAGCCCAGGCGCTGGACTCTTAGGGCGCCTGGAGGCGGCCGCCAACGTCTCCGGCCATACCACCCTGAACGCGCCCGATCTCGTGGGATCTGGGAAGCTAAGCAGGGTCGGGCCCGGTCAGGACTTGGATGGGAGACCGCCTGGGAATGCCGGGTGCTGTAGGCTTTCGCCGCTCCTTTTTGGTCCCCCCACAGCCAGCCAGCTGCGCACCTGCCGCGCTTCGGGCCGAGGGCCACGCAGCCCACGCACGCACGCGCCCCAGCCCACGCCGGGGGCCGAGCGAGGGAATCTGGGGCCCAGAGGGGATCCCCCCACGCCCCAGCAGCACACCAGCAGGCCGCCGCGCAAGGCGCCGCAACTCGCGGGCGCCCGCGCCCGCCGGTGGGGCAGCGCAGCCCCGTGGGGCGGACCCCCGGCCCCCCAGGCGCAGACCTTGGGGCCCCTGGACTGCGCATGCGCGGCCTGCCGAGCTCCGCGGTGAGGACCTGGTTCGAGGCTGGGCGGGACGGACCGCGCGCCTGGGTCCCCGAGAGCTGAGAGGGGCCGGTCCGCGCTCCGCCTGGCGGCCTGGGGGGCTGCCCGGGGGGCTGCCAGCCCCGGCGCTGGACTCTTAGGGCGCCTGGAGGCGGCCGCCAACGTCTCCGGCCATACCACCCTGAACGCGCCCGATCTCGTGGGATCTGGGAAGCTAAGCAGGGTCGGGCCCGGTCAGGACTTGGATGGGAGACCGCCTGGGAATGCCGGGTGCTGTAGGCTTTCGCCGCTCCTTTTTGGTCCCCCCACAGCCAGCCAGCTGCGCACCTGCCGCGCTTCGGGCCGAGGGCCACGCAGCCCACGCACGCACGCGCCCCAGCCCACGCCGGGGGCCGAGCGAGGGAATCTGGGGCCCAGAGGGGATCCCCCCACGCCCCAGCAGCACACCAGCAGGCCGCCGCGCAAGGCGCCGCAACTCGCGGGCGCCCGCGCCCGCCGGTGGGGCAGCGCAGCCCCGTGGGGCGGACCCCCGGCCCCCCAGGCGCAGACCTTGGGGCCCCTGGACTGCGCATGCGCGGCCTGCCGAGCTCCGCGGTGAGGACCTGGTTCGAGGCTGGGCGGGACGGACCGCGCGCCTGGGTCCCCCAGAGCTGAGAGGGGCCGGTCCGCCTTCCGCCTGGCGGCCGGGGGGGCTGCCCGGGGGGCTGCCAGCCCCGGCGCTGGACTCTTAGGGCGCCTGGAGGCGGCCGCCAACTTCTCCGGCCATACCACCCTGAACGCGCCCGATCTCGTGGGATCTGGGAAGCTAAGCAGGGTCGGGCCCGGTCAGGACTTGGATGGGAGACCGCCTGGGAATGCCGGGTGCTGTAGGCTTTCGCCGCTCCTTTTTGGTCCCCCCACAGCCAGCCAGCTGCGCACCTGCCGCGCTTCGGGCCGAGGGCCACGCAGCCCACGCACGCACGCGCCCCAGCCCACGCCGGGGGCCGAGCGAGGGAATCTGGGGCCCAGAGGGGATCCCCCCACGCCCCAGCAGCACACCAGCAGGCCGCCGCGCAAGGCGCCGCAACTCGCGGGCGCCCGCGCCCGCCGGTGGGGCAGCGCAGCCCCGTGGGGCGGACCCCCGGCCCCCCAGGCGCAGACCTTGGGGCCCCTGGACTGCGCATGCGCGGCCTGCCGAGCTCCGCGGTGAGGACCTGGTTCGAGGCTGGGCGGGACGGACCGCGCGCCTGGGTCCCCGAGAGCTGAGAGGGGCCGGTCCGCGCTCCGCCTGGCGGCCGGGGGGGCTGCCCGGGGGGCTGCCAGCCCAGGCGCTGGACTCTTAGGGCGCCTGGAGGCGGCCGCCAACGTCTCCGGCCATACCACCCTGAACGCGCCCGATCTCGTGGGATCTGGGAAGCTAAGCAGGGTCGGGCCCGGTCAGGACTTGGATGGGAGACCGCCTGGGAATGCCGGGTGCTGTAGGCTTTTGCCGCTCCTTTTTGGTCCCCCCACAGCCAGCCAGCTGCGCACCTGCCGCGCTTCGGGCCGAGGGCCACGCAGCCCACGCACGCACGCGCCCCAGCCCACGCCGGGGCCGAGCGAGGGAATCTGGGGCCCAGAGGGGATCCCCCCACGCCCCAGCAGCACACCAGCAGGCCGCCGCGCAAGGCGCCGCAACTCGCGGGCGCCCGCGCCCGCCGGTGGGGCAGCGCAGCCCCGTGGGGCGGACCCCCGGCCCCCCAGGCGCAGACCTTGTGGCCCCTGGACTGCACATGCGCGGCCTGCCGAGCTCCGCGGTGAGGACCTGGTTCGAGGCTGGGCGGGGCGGACCGCGCGCCTGGGTCCCCGAGAGCTGAGAGGGGCCGGTCCGCGCTCCGCCTGGCGGCCGGGGGGGCTGCCCGGGGGGCTGCCAGCCCCGGCGCTGGACTCTTAGGGCGCCTGGAGGCGGCCGCCAACGTCTCCGGCCATACCACCCTGAACGCGCCCGATCTCGTGGGATCTGGGAAGCTAAGCAGGGTCGGGCCCGGTCAGGACTTGGATGGGAGACCGCCTGGGAATGCCGGGTGCTGTAGGCTTTCGCCGCTCCTTTTTGGTCCCCCCACAGCCAGCCAGCTGCGCACCTGCCGCGCTTCGGGCCGAGGGCCACGCAGCCCACGCACGCACGCGCCCCAGCCCACGCCGGGGGCCGAGCGAGGGAATCTGGGGCCCAGAGGGGATCCCCCCACGCCCCAGCAGCACACCAGCAGGCCGCCGCGCAAGGCGCCGCAACTCGCGGGCGCCCGCGCCCGCCGGTGGGGCAGCGCAGCCCCGTGGGGCGGACCCCCGGCCCCCCAGGCGCAGACCTTGGGGCCCCTGGACTGCGCATGCGCGGCCTGCCGAGCTCCGCGGTGAGGACCTGGTTCGAGGCTGGGCGGGACGGACCGCGCGCCTGGGTCCCCGAGAGCTGAGAGGGGCCGGTCCGCGCTCCGCCTGGCGGCCGGGGGGGCTGCCCGGGGGGCTGCCAGCCCCGGCGCTGGACTCTTAGGGCGCCTGGAGGCGGCCGCCAACGTCTCCGGCCATACCACCCTGAACGCGCCCGATCTCGTGGGATCTGGGAAGCTAAGCAGGGTCGGGCCCGGTCAGGACTTGGATGGGAGACCGCCTGGGAATGCCGGGTGCTGTAGGCTTTTGCCGCTCCTTTTTGGTCCCCCCACAGCCAGCCAGCTGCGCACCTGCCGCGCTTCGGGCCGAGGGCCACGCAGCCCACGCACGCACGCGCCCCAGCCCACGCCGGGGGCCGAGCGAGGGAATCTGGGGCCCAGAGGGGATCCCCCCACGCCCCAGCAGCACACCAGCAGGCCGCCGCTCAAGGCGCCGCAACTCGCGGGCGCCCGCGCCCGCCGGTGGGGCAGCGCAGCCCCGTGGGGCGGACCCCCGGCCCCCCAGGCGCAGACCTTGGGGCCCCTGGACTGCGCATGCGCGGCCTGCCGAGCTCCGCGGTGAGGACCTGGTTCGAGGCTGGGCGGGACGGACCGCGCGCCTGGGTCCCCGAGAGCTGAGAGGGGCCGGTCCGCGCTCCGCCTGGCGGCCGGGGGGGCTGCCCGGGGGGCTGCCAGCCCAGGCGCTGGACTCTTAGGGCGCCTGGAGGCGGCCGCCAACGTCTCCGGCCATACCACCCTGAACGCGCCCGATCTCGTGGGATCTGGGAAGCTAAGCAGGGTCGGGCCCGGTCAGGACTTGGATGGGAGACCGCCTGGGAATGCCGGGTGCTGTAGGCTTTCGCCGCTCCTTTTTGGTCCCCCCACAGCCAGCCAGCTGCGCACCTGCCGCGCTTCGGGCCGAGGGCCACGCAGCCCACGCACGCACGCGCCCCAGCCCACGCCGGGGGCCGAGCGAGGGAATCTGGGGCCCAGAGGGGATCCCCCCACGCCCCAGCAGCACACCAGCAGGCCGCCGCGCAAGGCGCCGCAACTCGCGGGCGCCCGCGCCCGCCGGTGGGGCAGCGCAGCCCCGTGGGGCGGACCCCCGGCCCCCCAGGCGCAGACCTTGGGGCACCTGGACTGCGCATGCGCGGACTGCCGAGCTCCGCGGTGAGGACCTGGTTCGAGGCTGGGCGGGACGGACCGCGCGCCTGGGTCCCCGAGAGCTGAGAGGGGCCGGTCCGCGCTCCGCCTGGCGGCCTGGGGGGCTGCCCGGGGGGCTGCCAGCCCCGGCGCTGGACTCTTAGGGCGCCTGGAGGCGGCCGCCAACGTCTCCGGCCATACCACCCTGAACGCGCCCGATCTCGTGGGATCTGGGAAGCTAAGCAGGGTCGGGCCCGGTCAGGACTTGGATGGGAGACCGCCTGGGAATGCCGGGTGCTGTAGGCTTTCGCCGCTCCTTTTTGGTCCCCCCACAGCCAGCCAGCTGCGCACCTGCCGCGCTTCGGGCCGAGGGCCACGCAGCCCACGCACGCACGCGCCCCAGCCCACGCCGGGGGCCGAGCGAGGGAATCTGGGGCCCAGAGGGGATCCCCCCACGCCCCAGCAGCACACCAGCAGGCCGCCGCGCAAGGCGCCGCAACTCGCGGGCGCCCGCGCCCGCCGGTGGGGCAGCGCAGCCCCGTGGGGCGGACCCCCGGCCCCCCAGGCGCAGACCTTGGGGCCCCTGGACTGCGCATGCGCGGCCTGCCGAGCTCCGCGGTGAGGACCTGGTTCGAGGCTGGGCGGGACGGACCGCGCGCCTGGGTCCCCCAGAGCTGAGAGGGGCCGGTCCGCCTTCCGCCTGGCGGCCGGGGGGGCTGCCCGGGGGGCTGCCAGCCCCGGCGCTGGACTCTTAGGGCGCCTGGAGGCGGCCGCCAACTTCTCCGGCCATACCACCCTGAACGCGCCCGATCTCGTGGGATCTGGGAAGCTAAGCAGGGTCGGGCCCGGTCAGGACTTGGATGGGAGACCGCCTGGGAATGCCGGGTGCTGTAGGCTTTCGCCGCTCCTTTTTGGTCCCCCCACAGCCAGCCAGCTGCGCACCTGCCGCGCTTCGGGCCGAGGGCCACGCAGCCCACGCACGCACGCGCCCCAGCCCACGCCGGGGGCCGAGCGAGGGAATCTGGGGCCCAGAGGGGATCCCCCCACGCCCCAGCAGCACACCAGCAGGCCGCCGCGCAAGGCGCCGCAACTCGCGGGCGCCCGCGCCCGCCGGTGGGGCAGCGCAGCCCCGTGGGGCGGACCCCCGGCCCCCCAGGCGCAGACCTTGGGGCCCCTGGACTGCGCATGCGCGGCCTGCCGAGCTCCGCGGTGAGGACCTGGTTCGAGGCTGGGCGGGACGGACCGCGCGCCTGGGTCCCCGAGAGCTGAGAGGGGCCGGTCCGCGCTCCGCCTGGCGGCCGGGGGGGCTGCCCGGGGGGCTGCCAGCCCAGGCGCTGGACTCTTAGGGCGCCTGGAGGCGGCCGCCAACGTCTCCGGCCATACCACCCTGAACGCGCCCGATCTCGTGGGATCTGGGAAGCTAAGCAGGGTCGGGCCCGGTCAGGACTTGGATGGGAGACCGCCTGGGAATGCCGGGTGCTGTAGGCTTTTGCCGCTCCTTTTTGGTCCCCCCACAGCCAGCCAGCTGCGCACCTGCCGCGCTTCGGGCCGAGGGCCACGCAGCCCACGCACGCACGCGCCCCAGCCCACGCCGGGGCCGAGCGAGGGAATCTGGGGCCCAGAGGGGATCCCCCCACGCCCCAGCAGCACACCAGCAGGCCGCCGCGCAAGGCGCCGCAACTCGCGGGCGCCCGCGCCCGCCGGTGGGGCAGCGCAGCCCCGTGGGGCGGACCCCCGGCCCCCCAGGCGCAGACCTTGTGGCCCCTGGACTGCACATGCGCGGCCTGCCGAGCTCCGCGGTGAGGACCTGGTTCGAGGCTGGGCGGGGCGGACCGCGCGCCTGGGTCCCCGAGAGCTGAGAGGGGCCGGTCCGCGCTCCGCCTGGCGGCCGGGGGGGCTGCCCGGGGGGCTGCCAGCCCCGGCGCTGGACTCTTAGGGCGCCTGGAGGCGGCCGCCAACGTCTCCGGCCATACCACCCTGAACGCGCCCGATCTCGTGGGATCTGGGAAGCTAAGCAGGGTCGGGCCCGGTCAGGACTTGGATGGGAGACCGCCTGGGAATGCCGGGTGCTGTAGGCTTTCGCCGCTCCTTTTTGGTCCCCCCACAGCCAGCCAGCTGCGCACCTGCCGCGCTTCGGGCCGAGGGCCACGCAGCCCACGCACGCACGCGCCCCAGCCCACGCCGGGGGCCGAGCGAGGGAATCTGGGGCCCAGAGGGGATCCCCCCACGCCCCAGCAGCACACCAGCAGGCCGCCGCGCAAGGCGCCGCAACTCGCGGGCGCCCGCGCCCGCCGGTGGGGCAGCGCAGCCCCGTGGGGCGGACCCCCGGCCCCCCAGGCGCAGACCTTGGGGCCCCTGGACTGCGCATGCGCGGCCTGCCGAGCTCCGCGGTGAGGACCTGGTTCGAGGCTGGGCGGGACGGACCGCGCGCCTGGGTCCCCGAGAGCTGAGAGGGGCCGGTCCGCGCTCCGCCTGGCGGCCTGGGGGGCTGCCCGGGGGGCTGCCAGCCCCGGCGCTGGACTCTTAGGGCGCCTGGAGGCGGCCGCCAACGTCTCCGGCCATACCACCCTGAACGCGCCCGATCTCGTGGGATCTGGGAAGCTAAGCAGGGTCGGGCCCGGTCAGGACTTGGATGGGAGACCGCCTGGGAATGCCGGGTGCTGTAGGCATTCGCCGCTCCTTTTTGGTCCCCCCACAGCCAGCCAGCTGCGCACCTGCCGCGCTTCGGGCCGAGGGCCACGCAGCCCACGCACGCACGCGCCCCAGCCCACGCCGGGGGCCGAGCGAGGGAATCTGGGGCCCAGAGGGGATCCCCCCACGCCCCAGCAGCACACCAGCAGGCCGCCGCGCAAGGCGCCGCAACTCGCGGGCGCCCGCGCCCGCCGGTGGGGCAGCGCAGCCCCGTGGGGCGGACCCCCGGCCCCCCAGGCGCAGACCTTGGGGCCCCTGGACTGCGCATGCGCGGCCTGCCGAGCTCCGCGGTGAGGACCTGGTTCGAGGCTGGGCGGGACGGACCGCGCGCCTGGGTCCCCCAGAGCTGAGAGGGGCCGGTCCGCCTTCCGCCTGGCGGCCGGGGGGGCTGCCCGGGGGGCTGCCAGCCCCGGCGCTGGACTCTTAGGGCGCCTGGAGGCGGCCGCCAACGTCTCCGGCCATACCACCCTGAACGCGCCCGATCTCGTGGGATCTGGGAAGCTAAGCAGGGTCGGGCCCGGTCAGGACTTGGATGGGAGACCGCCTGGGAATGCCGGGTGCTGTAGGCTTTCGCCGCTCCTTTTTGGTCCCCCCACAGCCAGCCAGCTGCGCACCTGCCGCGCTTCGGGCCGAGGGCCACGCAGCCCACGCACGCACGCGCCCCAGCCCACGCCGGGGGCCGAGCGAGGGAATCTGGGGCCCAGAGGGGATCCCCCCACGCCCCAGCAGCACACCAGCAGGCCGCCGCGCAAGGCGCCGCAACTCGCGGGCGCCCGCGCCCCCCCCCCGGTGGGGCAGCGCAGCCCCGTGGGGCGGACCCCCGGCCCCCCGGGCGCAGACCTTGGGGCCCCTGGACTGCGCATGCGCGGCCTGCCGAGCTCCGCGGTGAGGACCTGGTTCGAGGCTGGGCGGGACGGACCGCGCGCCTGGGTCCCCGAGAGCTGAGAGGGGCCGGTCCGCGCTCCGCCTGGCGGCCGGGGGGGCTGCCCGGGGGGCTGCCAGCCCAGGCGCTGGACTCTTAGGGCGCCTGGAGGCGGCCGCCAACGTCTCCGGCCATACCACCCTGAACGCGCCCGATCTCGTGGGATCTGGGAAGCTAAGCAGGGTCGGGCCCGGTCAGGACTTGGATGGGAGACCGCCTGGGAATGCCGGGTGCTGTAGGCTTTGGCCGCTCCTTTTTGGTCCCCCCACAGCCAGCCAGCTGCGCACCTGCCGCGCTTCGGGCCGAGGGCCACGCAGCCCACGCACGCACGCGCCCCAGCCCACGCCGGGGGCCGAGCGAGGGAATCTGGGGCCCAGAGGGGATCCCCCCACGCCCCAGCAGCACACCAGCAGGCCGCCGCGCAAGGCGCCGCAACTCGCGGGCGCCCGCGCCCCCACCCCCGGTGGGGCAGCGCAGCCCCGTGGGGCGGACCCCCGGCCCCCCGGGCGCAGACCTTGGGGCCCCTGGACTGCGCATGCGCGGCCTGCCGAGCTCCGCGGTGAGGACCTGGTTCGAGGCTGGGCGGGACGGACCGCGCGCCTGGGTCCCCGAGAGCTGAGAGGGGCCGGTCCGCGCTCCGCCTGGCGGCCGGGGGGGCTGCCCGGGGGGCTGCCAGCCCCGGCGCTGGACTCTTAGGGCGCCTGGAGGCGGCCGCCAACGTCTCCGGCCATACCACCCTGAACGCGCCCGATCTCGTGGGATCTGGGAAGCTAAGCAGGGTCGGGCCCGGTCAGGACTTGGATGGGAGACCGCCTGGGAATGCCGGGTGCTGTAGGCTTTGGCCGCTCTTTTTGGTCCCCCCACAGCCAGCCAGCTGCGCACCTGCCGCGCTTCGGGCCGAGGGCCACGCAGCCCACGCACGCACGCGCCCCAGCCCACGCCGGGGGCCGAGCGAGGGAATCTGGGGCCCAGAGGGGATCCCCCCACGCCCCAGCAGCACACCAGCAGGCCGCCGCGCAAGGCGCCGCAACTCGCGGGCGCCCGCGCCCGCCGGTGGGGCAGCGCAGCCCCGTGGGGCGGACCCCCGGCCCCCCAGGCGCAGACCTTGGGGCCCCTGGACTGCGCATGCGCGGCCTGCCGAGCTCCGCGGTGAGGACCTGGTTCGAGGCTGGGCGGGACGGACCGCGCGCCTGGGTCCCCGAGAGCTGAGAGGGGCCGGTCCGCGCTCCGCCTGGCGGCCTGGGGGGCTGCCCGGGGGGCTGCCAGCCCCGGCGCTGGACTCTTAGGGCGCCTGGAGGCGGCCGCCAACGTCTCCGGCCATACCACCCTGAACGCGCCCGATCTCGTGGGATCTGGGAAGCTAAGCAGGGTCGGGCCCGGTCAGGACTTGGATGGGAGACCGCCTGGGAATGCCGGGTGCTGTAGGCATTCGCCGCTCCTTTTTGGTCCCCCCACAGCCAGCCAGCTGCGCACCTGCCGCGCTTCGGGCCGAGGGCCACGCAGCCCACGCACGCACGCGCCCCAGCCCACGCCGGGGGCCGAGCGAGGGAATCTGGGGCCCAGAGGGGATCCCCCCACGCCCCAGCAGCACACCAGCAGGCCGCCGCGCAAGGCGCCGCAACTCGCGGGCGCCCGCGCCCGCCGGTGGGGCAGCGCAGCCCCGTGGGGCGGACCCCCGGCCCCCCAGGCGCAGACCTTGGGGCCCCTGGACTGCGCATGCGCGGCCTGCCGAGCTCCGCGGTGAGGACCTGGTTCGAGGCTGGGCGGGACGGACCGCGCGCCTGGGTCCCCCAGAGCTGAGAGGGGCCGGTCCGCCTTCCGCCTGGCGGCCGGGGGGGCTGCCCGGGGGGCTGCCAGCCCCGGCGCTGGACTCTTAGGGCGCCTGGAGGCGGCCGCCAACGTCTCCGGCCATACCACCCTGAACGCGCCCGATCTCGTGGGATCTGGGAAGCTAAGCAGGGTCGGGCCCGGTCAGGACTTGGATGGGAGACCGCCTGGGAATGCCGGGTGCTGTAGGCTTTCGCCGCTCCTTTTTGGTCCCCCCACAGCCAGCCAGCTGCGCACCTGCCGCGCTTCGGGCCGAGGGCCACGCAGCCCACGCACGCACGCGCCCCAGCCCACGCCGGGGGCCGAGCGAGGGAATCTGGGGCCCAGAGGGGATCCCCCCACGCCCCAGCAGCACACCAGCAGGCCGCCGCGCAAGGCGCCGCAACTCGCGGGCGCCCGCGCCCCCCCCCCGGTGGGGCAGCGCAGCCCCGTGGGGCGGACCCCCGGCCCCCCGGGCGCAGACCTTGGGGCCCCTGGACTGCGCATGCGCGGCCTGCCGAGCTCCGCGGTGAGGACCTGGTTCGAGGCTGGGCGGGACGGACCGCGCGCCTGGGTCCCCGAGAGCTGAGAGGGGCCGGTCCGCGCTCCGCCTGGCGGCCGGGGGGGCTGCCCGGGGGGCTGCCAGCCCAGGCGCTGGACTCTTAGGGCGCCTGGAGGCGGCCGCCAACGTCTCCGGCCATACCACCCTGAACGCGCCCGATCTCGTGGGATCTGGGAAGCTAAGCAGGGTCGGGCCCGGTCAGGACTTGGATGGGAGACCGCCTGGGAATGCCGGGTGCTGTAGGCTTTGGCCGCTCCTTTTTGGTCCCCCCACAGCCAGCCAGCTGCGCACCTGCCGCGCTTCGGGCCGAGGGCCACGCAGCCCACGCACGCACGCGCCCCAGCCCACGCCGGGGGCCGAGCGAGGGAATCTGGGGCCCAGAGGGGATCCCCCCACGCCCCAGCAGCACACCAGCAGGCCGCCGCGCAAGGCGCCGCAACTCGCGGGCGCCCGCGCCCCCACCCCCGGTGGGGCAGCGCAGCCCCGTGGGGCGGACCCCCGGCCCCCCGGGCGCAGACCTTGGGGCCCCTGGACTGCGCATGCGCGGCCTGCCGAGCTCCGCGGTGAGGACCTGGTTCGAGGCTGGGCGGGACGGACCGCGCGCCTGGGTCCCCGAGAGCTGAGAGGGGCCGGTCCGCGCTCCGCCTGGCGGCCGGGGGGGCTGCCCGGGGGGCTGCCAGCCCCGGCGCTGGACTCTTAGGGCGCCTGGAGGCGGCCGCCAACGTCTCCGGCCATACCACCCTGAACGCGCCCGATCTCGTGGGATCTGGGAAGCTAAGCAGGGTCGGGCCCGGTCAGGACTTGGATGGGAGACCGCCTGGGAATGCCGGGTGCTGTAGGCTTTGGCCGCTCTTTTTGGTCCCCCCACAGCCAGCCAGCTGCGCACCTGCCGCGCTTCGGGCCGAGGGCCACGCAGCCCACGCACGCACGCGCCCCAGCCCACGCCGGGGGCCGAGCGAGGGAATCTGGGGCCCAGAGGGGATCCCCCCACGCCCCAGCAGCACACCAGCAGGCCGCCGCGCAAGGCGCCGCAACTCGCGGGCGCCCGCGCCCCCCCCCGTGGGGCAGCGCAGCCCCGTGGGGCGGACCCCCGGCCCCCCGGGCGCAGACCTTGGGGCCCCTGGACTGCGCATGCGCGGCCTGCCGAGCTCCGCGGTGAGGACCTGGTTCGAGGCTGGGCGGGACGGACCGCGCGCCTGGGTCCCCGAGAGCTGAGAGGGGCCGGTCCGCGCTCCGCCTGGCGGCCGGGGGGGCTGCCCGGGGGGCTGCCAGCCCAGGCGCTGGACTCTTAGGGCGCCTGGAGGCGGCCGCCAACGTCTCCGGCCATACCACCCTGAACGCGCCCGATCTCGTGGGATCTGGGAAGCTAAGCAGGGTCGGGCCCGGTCAGGACTTGGATGGGAGACCGCCTGGGAATGCCGGGTGCTGTAGGCTTTGGCCGCTCCTTTTTGGTCCCCCCACAGCCAGCCAGCTGCGCACCTGCCGCGCTTCGGGCCGAGGGCCACGCAGCCCACGCACGCACGCGCCCCAGCCCACGCCGGGGGCCGAGCGAGGGAATCTGGGGCCCAGAGGGGATCCCCCCACGCCCCAGCAGCACACCAGCAGGCCGCCGCGCAAGGCGCCGCAACTCGCGGGCGCCCGCGCCCCCCCCCCGGTGGGGCAGCGCAGCCCCGTGGGGCGGACCCCCGGCCCCCCGGGCGCAGACCTTGGGGCCCCTGGACTGCGCATGCGCGGCCTGCCGAGCTCCGCGGTGAGGACCTGGTTCGAGGCTGGGCGGGACGGACCGCGCGCCTGGGTCCCCGAGAGCTGAGAGGGGCCGGTCCGCGCTCCGCCTGGCGGCCGGGGGGGCTGCCCGGGGGGCTGCCAGCCCAGGCGCTGGACTCTTAGGGCGCCTGGAGGCGGCCGCCAACGTCTCCGGCCATACCACCCTGAACGCGCCCGATCTCGTGGGATCTGGGAAGCTAAGCAGGGTCGGGCCCGGTCAGGACTTGGATGGGAGACCGCCTGGGAATGCCGGGTGCTGTAGGCTTTCGCCGCTCCTTTTTGGTCCCCCCACAGCCAGCCAGCTGCGCACCTGCCGCGCTTCGGGCCGAGGGCCACGCAGCCCACGCACGCACGCGCCCCAGCCCACGCCGGGGGCCGAGCGAGGGAATCTGGGGCCCAGAGGGGATCCCCCCACGCCCCAGCAGCACACCAGCAGGCCGCCGCGCAAGGCGCCGCAACTCGCGGGCGCCCGCGCCCGCCGGTGGGGCAGCGCAGCCCCGTGGGGCGGACCCCCGGCCCCCCAGGCGCAGACCTTGGGGCCCCTGGACTGCGCATGCGCGGCCTGCCGAGCTCCGCGGTGAGGACCTGGTTCGAGGCTGGGCGGGACGGACCGCGCGCCTGGGTCCCCGAGAGCTGAGAGGGGCCGGTCCGCGCTCCGCCTGGCGGCCGGGGGGGCTGCCCGGGGGGCTGCCAGCCCCGGCGCTGGACTCTTAGGGCGCCTGGAGGCGGCCGCCAACGTCTCCGGCCATACCACCCTGAACGCGCCCGATCTCGTGGGATCTGGGAAGCTAAGCAGGGTCGGGCCCGGTCAGGACTTGGATGGGAGACCGCCTGGGAATGCCGGGTGCTGTAGGCTTTCGCCGCTCCTTTTTGGTCCCCCCACAGCCAGCCAGCTGCGCACCTGCCGCGCTTCGGGCCGAGGGCCACGCAGCCCACGCACGCACGCGCCCCAGCCCACGCCGGGGGCCGAGCGAGGGAATCTGGGGCCCAGAGGGGATCCCCCCACGCCCCAGCAGCACACCAGCAGGCCGCCGCGCAAGGCGCCGCAACTCGCGGGCGCCCGCGCCCGCCGGTGGGGCAGCGCAGCCCCGTGGGGCGGACCCCCGGCCCCCCAGGCGCAGACCTTGGGGCCCCTGGACTGCGCATGCGCGGCCTGCCGAGCTCCGCGGTGAGGACCTGGTTCGAGGCTGGGCGGGACGGACCGCGCGCCTGGGTCCCCGAGAGCTGAGAGGGGCCGGTCCGCGCTCCGCCTGGCGGCCGGGGGGGCTGCCCGGGGGGCTGCCAGCCCCGGCGCTGGACTCTTAGGGCGCCTGGAGGCGGCCGCCAACGTCTCCGGCCATACCACCCTGAACGCGCCCGATCTCGTGGGATCTGGGAAGCTAAGCAGGGTCGGGCCCGGTCAGGACTTGGATGGGAGACCGCCTGGGAATGCCGGGTGCTGTAGGCTTTGGCCGCTCCTTTTTGGTCCCCCCACAGCCAGCCAGCTGCGCACCTGCCGCGCTTCGGGCCGAGGGCCACGCAGCCCACGCACGCACGCGCCCCAGCCCACGCCGGGGGCCGAGCGAGGGAATCTGGGGCCCAGAGGGGATCCCCCCACGCCCCAGCAGCACACCAGCAGGCCGCCGCGCAAGGCGCCGCAACTCGCGGGCGCCCGCGCCCGCCGGTGGGGCAGCGCAGCCCCGTGGGGCGGACCCCCGGCCCCCCAGGCGCAGACCTTGGGGCCCCTGGACTGCGCATGCGCGGCCTGCCGAGCTCCGCGGTGAGGACCTGGTTCGAGGCTGGGCGGGACGGACCGCGCGCCTGGGTCCCCGAGAGCTGAGAGGGGCCGGTCCGCGCTCCGCCTGGCGGCCTGGGGGGCTGCCCGGGGGGCTGCCAGCCCCGGCGCTGGACTCTTAGGGCGCCTGGAGGCGGCCGCCAACGTCTCCGGCCATACCACCCTGAACGCGCCCGATCTCGTGGGATCTGGGAAGCTAAGCAGGGTCGGGCCCGGTCAGGACTTGGATGGGAGACCGCCTGGGAATGCCGGGTGCTGTAGGCTTTCGCCGCTCCTTTTTGGTCCCCCCACAGCCAGCCAGCTGCGCACCTGCCGCGCTTCGGGCCGAGGGCCACGCAGCCCACGCACGCACGCGCCCCAGCCCACGCCGGGGGCCGAGCGAGGGAATCTGGGGCCCAGAGGGGATCCCCCCACGCCCCAGCAGCACACCAGCAGGCCGCCGCGCAAGGCGCCGCAACTCGCGGGCGCCCGCGCCCGCCGGTGGGGCAGCGCAGCCCCGTGGGGCGGACCCCCGGCCCCCCAGGCGCAGACCTTGGGGCCCCTGGACTGCGCATGCGCGGCCTGCCGAGCTCCGCGGTGAGGACCTGGTTCGAGGCTGGGCGGGACGGACCGCGCGCCTGGGTCCCCCAGAGCTGAGAGGGGCCGGTCCGCCTTCCGCCTGGCGGCCGGGGGGGCTGCCCGGGGGGCTGCCAGCCCCGGCGCTGGACTCTTAGGGCGCCTGGAGGCGGCCGCCAACTTCTCCGGCCATACCACCCTGAACGCGCCCGATCTCGTGGGATCTGGGAAGCTAAGCAGGGTCGGGCCCGGTCAGGACTTGGATGGGAGACCGCCTGGGAATGCCGGGTGCTGTAGGCTTTCGCCGCTCCTTTTTGGTCCCCCCACAGCCAGCCAGCTGCGCACCTGCCGCGCTTCGGGCCGAGGGCCACGCAGCCCACGCACGCACGCGCCCCAGCCCACGCCGGGGGCCGAGCGAGGGAATCTGGGGCCCAGAGGGGATCCCCCCACGCCCCAGCAGCACACCAGCAGGCCGCCGCGCAAGGCGCCGCAACTCGCGGGCGCCCGCGCCCGCCGGTGGGGCAGCGCAGCCCCGTGGGGCGGACCCCCGGCCCCCCAGGCGCAGACCTTGGGGCCCCTGGACTGCGCATGCGCGGCCTGCCGAGCTCCGCGGTGAGGACCTGGTTCGAGGCTGGGCGGGACGGACCGCGCGCCTGGGTCCCCGAGAGCTGAGAGGGGCCGGTCCGCGCTCCGCCTGGCGGCCGGGGGGGCTGCCCGGGGGGCTGCCAGCCCAGGCGCTGGACTCTTAGGGCGCCTGGAGGCGGCCGCCAACGTCTCCGGCCATACCACCCTGAACGCGCCCGATCTCGTGGGATCTGGGAAGCTAAGCAGGGTCGGGCCCGGTCAGGACTTGGATGGGAGACCGCCTGGGAATGCCGGGTGCTGTAGGCTTTTGCCGCTCCTTTTTGGTCCCCCCACAGCCAGCCAGCTGCGCACCTGCCGCGCTTCGGGCCGAGGGCCACGCAGCCCACGCACGCACGCGCCCCAGCCCACGCCGGGGCCGAGCGAGGGAATCTGGGGCCCAGAGGGGATCCCCCCACGCCCCAGCAGCACACCAGCAGGCCGCCGCGCAAGGCGCCGCAACTCGCGGGCGCCCGCGCCCGCCGGTGGGGCAGCGCAGCCCCGTGGGGCGGACCCCCGGCCCCCCAGGCGCAGACCTTGTGGCCCCTGGACTGCACATGCGCGGCCTGCCGAGCTCCGCGGTGAGGACCTGGTTCGAGGCTGGGCGGGGCGGACCGCGCGCCTGGGTCCCCGAGAGCTGAGAGGGGCCGGTCCGCGCTCCGCCTGGCGGCCGGGGGGGCTGCCCGGGGGGCTGCCAGCCCCGGCGCTGGACTCTTAGGGCGCCTGGAGGCGGCCGCCAACGTCTCCGGCCATACCACCCTGAACGCGCCCGATCTCGTGGGATCTGGGAAGCTAAGCAGGGTCGGGCCCGGTCAGGACTTGGATGGGAGACCGCCTGGGAATGCCGGGTGCTGTAGGCTTTCGCCGCTCCTTTTTGGTCCCCCCACAGCCAGCCAGCTGCGCACCTGCCGCGCTTCGGGCCGAGGGCCACGCAGCCCACGCACGCACGCGCCCCAGCCCACGCCGGGGGCCGAGCGAGGGAATCTGGGGCCCAGAGGGGATCCCCCCACGCCCCAGCAGCACACCAGCAGGCCGCCGCGCAAGGCGCCGCAACTCGCGGGCGCCCGCGCCCGCCGGTGGGGCAGCGCAGCCCCGTGGGGCGGACCCCCGGCCCCCCAGGCGCAGACCTTGGGGCCCCTGGACTGCGCATGCGCGGCCTGCCGAGCTCCGCGGTGAGGACCTGGTTCGAGGCTGGGCGGGACGGACCGCGCGCCTGGGTCCCCGAGAGCTGAGAGGGGCCGGTCCGCGCTCCGCCTGGCGGCCGGGGGGGCTGCCCGGGGGGCTGCCAGCCCCGGCGCTGGACTCTTAGGGCGCCTGGAGGCGGCCGCCAACGTCTCCGGCCATACCACCCTGAACGCGCCCGATCTCGTGGGATCTGGGAAGCTAAGCAGGGTCGGGCCCGGTCAGGACTTGGATGGGAGACCGCCTGGGAATGCCGGGTGCTGTAGGCTTTTGCCGCTCCTTTTTGGTCCCCCCACAGCCAGCCAGCTGCGCACCTGCCGCGCTTCGGGCCGAGGGCCACGCAGCCCACGCACGCACGCGCCCCAGCCCACGCCGGGGGCCGAGCGAGGGAATCTGGGGCCCAGAGGGGATCCCCCCACGCCCCAGCAGCACACCAGCAGGCCGCCGCTCAAGGCGCCGCAACTCGCGGGCGCCCGCGCCCGCCGGTGGGGCAGCGCAGCCCCGTGGGGCGGACCCCCGGCCCCCCAGGCGCAGACCTTGGGGCCCCTGGACTGCGCATGCGCGGCCTGCCGAGCTCCGCGGTGAGGACCTGGTTCGAGGCTGGGCGGGACGGACCGCGCGCCTGGGTCCCCGAGAGCTGAGAGGGGCCGGTCCGCGCTCCGCCTGGCGGCCGGGGGGGCTGCCCGGGGGGCTGCCAGCCCAGGCGCTGGACTCTTAGGGCGCCTGGAGGCGGCCGCCAACGTCTCCGGCCATACCACCCTGAACGCGCCCGATCTCGTGGGATCTGGGAAGCTAAGCAGGGTCGGGCCCGGTCAGGACTTGGATGGGAGACCGCCTGGGAATGCCGGGTGCTGTAGGCTTTCGCCGCTCCTTTTTGGTCCCCCCACAGCCAGCCAGCTGCGCACCTGCCGCGCTTCGGGCCGAGGGCCACGCAGCCCACGCACGCACGCGCCCCAGCCCACGCCGGGGGCCGAGCGAGGGAATCTGGGGCCCAGAGGGGATCCCCCCACGCCCCAGCAGCACACCAGCAGGCCGCCGCGCAAGGCGCCGCAACTCGCGGGCGCCCGCGCCCGCCGGTGGGGCAGCGCAGCCCCGTGGGGCGGACCCCCGGCCCCCCAGGCGCAGACCTTGGGGCCCCTGGACTGCGCATGCGCGGCCTGCCGAGCTCCGCGGTGAGGACCTGGTTCGAGGCTGGGCGGGACGGACCGCGCGCCTGGGTCCCCGAGAGCTGAGAGGGGCCGGTCCGCGCTCCGCCTGGCGGCCTGGGGGGCTGCCCGGGGGGCTGCCAGCCCCGGCGCTGGACTCTTAGGGCGCCTGGAGGCGGCCGCCAACGTCTCCGGCCATACCACCCTGAACGCGCCCGATCTCGTGGGATCTGGGAAGCTAAGCAGGGTCGGGCCCGGTCAGGACTTGGATGGGAGACCGCCTGGGAATGCCGGGTGCTGTAGGCTTTCGCCGCTCCTTTTTGGTCCCCCCACAGCCAGCCAGCTGCGCACCTGCCGCGCTTCGGGCCGAGGGCCACGCAGCCCACGCACGCACGCGCCCCAGCCCACGCCGGGGGCCGAGCGAGGGAATCTGGGGCCCAGAGGGGATCCCCCCACGCCCCAGCAGCACACCAGCAGGCCGCCGCGCAAGGCGCCGCAACTCGCGGGCGCCCGCGCCCGCCGGTGGGGCAGCGCAGCCCCGTGGGGCGGACCCCCGGCCCCCCAGGCGCAGACCTTGGGGCCCCTGGACTGCGCATGCGCGGCCTGCCGAGCTCCGCGGTGAGGACCTGGTTCGAGGCTGGGCGGGACGGACCGCGCGCCTGGGTCCCCCAGAGCTGAGAGGGGCCGGTCCGCCTTCCGCCTGGCGGCCGGGGGGGCTGCCCGGGGGGCTGCCAGCCCCGGCGCTGGACTCTTAGGGCGCCTGGAGGCGGCCGCCAACTTCTCCGGCCATACCACCCTGAACGCGCCCGATCTCGTGGGATCTGGGAAGCTAAGCAGGGTCGGGCCCGGTCAGGACTTGGATGGGAGACCGCCTGGGAATGCCGGGTGCTGTAGGCTTTCGCCGCTCCTTTTTGGTCCCCCCACAGCCAGCCAGCTGCGCACCTGCCGCGCTTCGGGCCGAGGGCCACGCAGCCCACGCACGCACGCGCCCCAGCCCACGCCGGGGGCCGAGCGAGGGAATCTGGGGCCCAGAGGGGATCCCCCCACGCCCCAGCAGCACACCAGCAGGCCGCCGCGCAAGGCGCCGCAACTCGCGGGCGCCCGCGCCCGCCGGTGGGGCAGCGCAGCCCCGTGGGGCGGACCCCCGGCCCCCCAGGCGCAGACCTTGGGGCCCCTGGACTGCGCATGCGCGGCCTGCCGAGCTCCGCGGTGAGGACCTGGTTCGAGGCTGGGCGGGACGGACCGCGCGCCTGGGTCCCCGAGAGCTGAGAGGGGCCGGTCCGCGCTCCGCCTGGCGGCCGGGGGGGCTGCCCGGGGGGCTGCCAGCCCAGGCGCTGGACTCTTAGGGCGCCTGGAGGCGGCCGCCAACGTCTCCGGCCATACCACCCTGAACGCGCCCGAT
Source organism: Molossus alvarezi (assembly GCA_037176705.1). Taxonomy (NCBI): domain Eukaryota; kingdom Metazoa; phylum Chordata; class Mammalia; order Chiroptera; family Molossidae; genus Molossus; species Molossus alvarezi. The sequence continues at coordinate 104,275 of JBAWUJ010000158.1, forward strand.
CTCGTGGGATCTGGGAAGCTAAGCAGGGTCGGGCCCGGTCAGGACTTGGATGGGAGACCGCCTGGGAATGCCGGGTGCTGTAGGCTTTTGCCGCTCCTTTTTGGTCCCCCCACAGCCAGCCAGCTGCGCACCTGCCGCGCTTCGGGCCGAGGGCCACGCAGCCCACGCACGCACGCGCCCCAGCCCACGCCGGGGCCGAGCGAGGGAATCTGGGGCCCAGAGGGGATCCCCCCACGCCCCAGCAGCACACCAGCAGGCCGCCGCGCAAGGCGCCGCAACTCGCGGGCGCCCGCGCCCGCCGGTGGGGCAGCGCAGCCCCGTGGGGCGGACCCCCGGCCCCCCAGGCGCAGACCTTGTGGCCCCTGGACTGCACATGCGCGGCCTGCCGAGCTCCGCGGTGAGGACCTGGTTCGAGGCTGGGCGGGGCGGACCGCGCGCCTGGGTCCCCGAGAGCTGAGAGGGGCCGGTCCGCGCTCCGCCTGGCGGCCGGGGGGGCTGCCCGGGGGGCTGCCAGCCCCGGCGCTGGACTCTTAGGGCGCCTGGAGGCGGCCGCCAACGTCTCCGGCCATACCACCCTGAACGCGCCCGATCTCGTGGGATCTGGGAAGCTAAGCAGGGTCGGGCCCGGTCAGGACTTGGATGGGAGACCGCCTGGGAATGCCGGGTGCTGTAGGCTTTCGCCGCTCCTTTTTGGTCCCCCCACAGCCAGCCAGCTGCGCACCTGCCGCGCTTCGGGCCGAGGGCCACGCAGCCCACGCACGCACGCGCCCCAGCCCACGCCGGGGGCCGAGCGAGGGAATCTGGGGCCCAGAGGGGATCCCCCCACGCCCCAGCAGCACACCAGCAGGCCGCCGCGCAAGGCGCCGCAACTCGCGGGCGCCCGCGCCCGCCGGTGGGGCAGCGCAGCCCCGTGGGGCGGACCCCCGGCCCCCCAGGCGCAGACCTTGGGGCCCCTGGACTGCGCATGCGCGGCCTGCCGAGCTCCGCGGTGAGGACCTGGTTCGAGGCTGGGCGGGACGGACCGCGCGCCTGGGTCCCCGAGAGCTGAGAGGGGCCGGTCCGCGCTCCGCCTGGCGGCCGGGGGGGCTGCCCGGGGGGCTGCCAGCCCCGGCGCTGGACTCTTAGGGCGCCTGGAGGCGGCCGCCAACGTCTCCGGCCATACCACCCTGAACGCGCCCGATCTCGTGGGATCTGGGAAGCTAAGCAGGGTCGGGCCCGGTCAGGACTTGGATGGGAGACCGCCTGGGAATGCCGGGTGCTGTAGGCTTTTGCCGCTCCTTTTTGGTCCCCCCACAGCCAGCCAGCTGCGCACCTGCCGCGCTTCGGGCCGAGGGCCACGCAGCCCACGCACGCACGCGCCCCAGCCCACGCCGGGGGCCGAGCGAGGGAATCTGGGGCCCAGAGGGGATCCCCCCACGCCCCAGCAGCACACCAGCAGGCCGCCGCTCAAGGCGCCGCAACTCGCGGGCGCCCGCGCCCGCCGGTGGGGCAGCGCAGCCCCGTGGGGCGGACCCCCGGCCCCCCAGGCGCAGACCTTGGGGCCCCTGGACTGCGCATGCGCGGCCTGCCGAGCTCCGCGGTGAGGACCTGGTTCGAGGCTGGGCGGGACGGACCGCGCGCCTGGGTCCCCGAGAGCTGAGAGGGGCCGGTCCGCGCTCCGCCTGGCGGCCGGGGGGGCTGCCCGGGGGGCTGCCAGCCCAGGCGCTGGACTCTTAGGGCGCCTGGAGGCGGCCGCCAACGTCTCCGGCCATACCACCCTGAACGCGCCCGATCTCGTGGGATCTGGGAAGCTAAGCAGGGTCGGGCCCGGTCAGGACTTGGATGGGAGACCGCCTGGGAATGCCGGGTGCTGTAGGCTTTCGCCGCTCCTTTTTGGTCCCCCCACAGCCAGCCAGCTGCGCACCTGCCGCGCTTCGGGCCGAGGGCCACGCAGCCCACGCACGCACGCGCCCCAGCCCACGCCGGGGGCCGAGCGAGGGAATCTGGGGCCCAGAGGGGATCCCCCCACGCCCCAGCAGCACACCAGCAGGCCGCCGCGCAAGGCGCCGCAACTCGCGGGCGCCCGCGCCCGCCGGTGGGGCAGCGCAGCCCCGTGGGGCGGACCCCCGGCCCCCCAGGCGCAGACCTTGGGGCCCCTGGACTGCGCATGCGCGGCCTGCCGAGCTCCGCGGTGAGGACCTGGTTCGAGGCTGGGCGGGACGGACCGCGCGCCTGGGTCCCCGAGAGCTGAGAGGGGCCGGTCCGCGCTCCGCCTGGCGGCCTGGGGGGCTGCCCGGGGGGCTGCCAGCCCCGGCGCTGGACTCTTAGGGCGCCTGGAGGCGGCCGCCAACGTCTCCGGCCATACCACCCTGAACGCGCCCGATCTCGTGGGATCTGGGAAGCTAAGCAGGGTCGGGCCCGGTCAGGACTTGGATGGGAGACCGCCTGGGAATGCCGGGTGCTGTAGGCTTTCGCCGCTCCTTTTTGGTCCCCCCACAGCCAGCCAGCTGCGCACCTGCCGCGCTTCGGGCCGAGGGCCACGCAGCCCACGCACGCACGCGCCCCAGCCCACGCCGGGGGCCGAGCGAGGGAATCTGGGGCCCAGAGGGGATCCCCCCACGCCCCAGCAGCACACCAGCAGGCCGCCGCGCAAGGCGCCGCAACTCGCGGGCGCCCGCGCCCGCCGGTGGGGCAGCGCAGCCCCGTGGGGCGGACCCCCGGCCCCCCAGGCGCAGACCTTGGGGCCCCTGGACTGCGCATGCGCGGCCTGCCGAGCTCCGCGGTGAGGACCTGGTTCGAGGCTGGGCGGGACGGACCGCGCGCCTGGGTCCCCCAGAGCTGAGAGGGGCCGGTCCGCCTTCCGCCTGGCGGCCGGGGGGGCTGCCCGGGGGGCTGCCAGCCCCGGCGCTGGACTCTTAGGGCGCCTGGAGGCGGCCGCCAACTTCTCCGGCCATACCACCCTGAACGCGCCCGATCTCGTGGGATCTGGGAAGCTAAGCAGGGTCGGGCCCGGTCAGGACTTGGATGGGAGACCGCCTGGGAATGCCGGGTGCTGTAGGCTTTCGCCGCTCCTTTTTGGTCCCCCCACAGCCAGCCAGCTGCGCACCTGCCGCGCTTCGGGCCGAGGGCCACGCAGCCCACGCACGCACGCGCCCCAGCCCACGCCGGGGGCCGAGCGAGGGAATCTGGGGCCCAGAGGGGATCCCCCCACGCCCCAGCAGCACACCAGCAGGCCGCCGCGCAAGGCGCCGCAACTCGCGGGCGCCCGCGCCCGCCGGTGGGGCAGCGCAGCCCCGTGGGGCGGACCCCCGGCCCCCCAGGCGCAGACCTTGGGGCCCCTGGACTGCGCATGCGCGGCCTGCCGAGCTCCGCGGTGAGGACCTGGTTCGAGGCTGGGCGGGACGGACCGCGCGCCTGGGTCCCCGAGAGCTGAGAGGGGCCGGTCCGCGCTCCGCCTGGCGGCCGGGGGGGCTGCCCGGGGGGCTGCCAGCCCAGGCGCTGGACTCTTAGGGCGCCTGGAGGCGGCCGCCAACGTCTCCGGCCATACCACCCTGAACGCGCCCGATCTCGTGGGATCTGGGAAGCTAAGCAGGGTCGGGCCCGGTCAGGACTTGGATGGGAGACCGCCTGGGAATGCCGGGTGCTGTAGGCTTTTGCCGCTCCTTTTTGGTCCCCCCACAGCCAGCCAGCTGCGCACCTGCCGCGCTTCGGGCCGAGGGCCACGCAGCCCACGCACGCACGCGCCCCAGCCCACGCCGGGGCCGAGCGAGGGAATCTGGGGCCCAGAGGGGATCCCCCCACGCCCCAGCAGCACACCAGCAGGCCGCCGCGCAAGGCGCCGCAACTCGCGGGCGCCCGCGCCCGCCGGTGGGGCAGCGCAGCCCCGTGGGGCGGACCCCCGGCCCCCCAGGCGCAGACCTTGTGGCCCCTGGACTGCACATGCGCGGCCTGCCGAGCTCCGCGGTGAGGACCTGGTTCGAGGCTGGGCGGGGCGGACCGCGCGCCTGGGTCCCCGAGAGCTGAGAGGGGCCGGTCCGCGCTCCGCCTGGCGGCCGGGGGGGCTGCCCGGGGGGCTGCCAGCCCCGGCGCTGGACTCTTAGGGCGCCTGGAGGCGGCCGCCAACGTCTCCGGCCATACCACCCTGAACGCGCCCGATCTCGTGGGATCTGGGAAGCTAAGCAGGGTCGGGCCCGGTCAGGACTTGGATGGGAGACCGCCTGGGAATGCCGGGTGCTGTAGGCTTTCGCCGCTCCTTTTTGGTCCCCCCACAGCCAGCCAGCTGCGCACCTGCCGCGCTTCGGGCCGAGGGCCACGCAGCCCACGCACGCACGCGCCCCAGCCCACGCCGGGGGCCGAGCGAGGGAATCTGGGGCCCAGAGGGGATCCCCCCACGCCCCAGCAGCACACCAGCAGGCCGCCGCGCAAGGCGCCGCAACTCGCGGGCGCCCGCGCCCGCCGGTGGGGCAGCGCAGCCCCGTGGGGCGGACCCCCGGCCCCCCAGGCGCAGACCTTGGGGCCCCTGGACTGCGCATGCGCGGCCTGCCGAGCTCCGCGGTGAGGACCTGGTTCGAGGCTGGGCGGGACGGACCGCGCGCCTGGGTCCCCGAGAGCTGAGAGGGGCCGGTCCGCGCTCCGCCTGGCGGCCTGGGGGGCTGCCCGGGGGGCTGCCAGCCCCGGCGCTGGACTCTTAGGGCGCCTGGAGGCGGCCGCCAACGTCTCCGGCCATACCACCCTGAACGCGCCCGATCTCGTGGGATCTGGGAAGCTAAGCAGGGTCGGGCCCGGTCAGGACTTGGATGGGAGACCGCCTGGGAATGCCGG